>VWZP01008991.1:25964-58738 GCA_013396995.1 Dicaeum eximium | reverse complement strand
ACTCTAACCAATAACTTTGTGCCACCAGTGCTACAGAAAATGGAGCTGAAGAGGGACAAGAAGGAAGAAGGGACAACACCCAAAATCCTCCATCTTGTCTCCTGTTCACTCTCATATTAAAATCCTAAAACCCTAAATTCCTCACTCTGTGATACACTCAGTAGTGAAAAACTACTACCACTACTACATATCACTACCTGTGTGCTCTAACTCATCCCAAAGTTTTGGCAATTTTTTCCAGGGATGAAGGTTAAAAGCAGAGTTCTGCTGAGGGTCAGAGCTCCTAAAACAGGCAGAGAGACATTCTCTGTGCCCTGGATTCCAACAAGAGAGAGAGGATCGAGTGTGATTTCAGCCAGGGAGGAGAAATCCCAAACAAAGCCAGGACTTTTATCCAGCAGCATGGAAAATTCACCTCAGGGAAATGAATCTGAGAAGGCTCCAGGATGGTCAAGGCCAGTGGAGCAGGACATTGGCCAGGGTGTTGTGGTGGCCAGGTGGGCTCGTGTTCAGCTGGGTGGAAATGGGTTAGGAAGGAGGAGAAGGGGAAGAAGAATTGGATGGCTGGTTTGTTTTTCCAGCATTTTCCAGATTTTTTTTCCTTTTCCCAGCATTCCAGCAGTCAGAGATCCCTCAGTTTTTCAGAGTGTGGGGGGCCCACAGCCACAGGAAGGCTCAGCCTTTTCCCAAAGAACTCCAACTCCACAGCCAGCTCCAAATGGCATTTTCTACTCAAAGCCCTTTAATAATTTAGGCTCTGATTATTTTCTGCTGCTCCAGCTCATTTGTTGGCTTCGTGCTGCCAAGGATGATGGAGTAAAACTATCTGGAGTGAGACTTAAAAGAATGGGATTTTCTCTTCTGGATGGCCAGAGAAGAAAGGAAAATTGATGGGCTCTGAATGGCTTCCTCTGAGCTCCAAAAGCAAAAACACACAGGAGAAATTCAGATTCATCCCCCCAAAAACCCCACCTGAGCTTCCTCCCTGCCAGGGCGGCCCTGAACACCCCAGAGGATTTCAGTGTGTTCTGTTTTTGAATGGGAGATACTTAGAGAAATGATGTGAAAGTTTTTGATGTAATTAATAGTTTGTAGAATTATTGAAAAGGTGAACTTGCTTTTGTGAAAAACACATGTTAAAGATGGAAATTTCTCCAAACAACTACTATTCTTAAAAAAAAAATACAAAACAACTGGGTTTTTTTCCCTCTTGTAGAGAAGTCTCCATAACATTAACAGGAGGACTTCTTTTCCTAAATAAACTAAAAAAAAAACCTATTTTGAAAGTAGTAAACTAACTAAAATTTTAGGTTTTGCTTCTTTACATTATGCATAAGAAAGAAAATATTGTGAAGAGAAAAAAAGTGTTCTAAAGGGTTTGTTTTAATTCTTACTACGTTTTTCCTTTTAATTATGGTTAATAAAACTTTCTTTATACCCTTTTAAAGTTTTAAACCTACTTTACCTTTCTCCTAATCCTCCCTCACAATGAAGAAAAAAAAAAAAAGTTAACAGAAAAAATTCCAGAATTAAAAAATTCTCAAATTAACAACCCAAAACCACTACACAGTGCTTTAAACAGGGAGCAGATCCTCCCCTTATCTCCACTGACAAATATAATTACAGCTTCACTTCAAGTGCTGCAAGTGAATTGTGGAGAGGAGAAAAATGGTGTGTGCATCTCCCTGCAGCAGGAAGGAGCTGACTCCTGCTTTTCTGGTGATGGCTCCATCCATCTCCAGCACTTCCAGGGTGGCATCTCCACACAGAGCCAGCCCTGCGAAAGAGAGATGATTCCTGCACCAAGTGCGTCTCCAGGAGGATAAAAACTTCTCAAAATTTAGGATTTGGGGCTAAAAATAATGATGTTTTTTCATCCGCGGTAAAGGTGGGATTTTTTGCTTTGTCCTGTCAGCAGATAATTATCCCTAAACCTGACCCCGAGCTGAGGTCCTGCCACCCTCCAGTGTCACTTGGAGGACAAACAGCTCTCCCCAAATCCCTCCTGAGAGTCCTGGGATAATCTGGAATTCGAGGTTATGTAAATAAGCCACTCACCTCCTCGCTGATAATTTAATTTTCTTGGTGGGACAGAGCTCAGTGAGCAGAGAGAGGCTGGGAGGAGTCTCAGGGAAGGTCATTCCCACCTGCCCAGGCTGGATTGTCACCCTCATTTCCCTCTTTATTCCTTTTTCACACTCCAGACTGGTTCATTATTGCCAGCAGTATTTGCCAGGCTGGGAATTTCTCAGCGTTCCTTGGTTCAAAAAATGACTTCATGAATTTTGCTGTGACCTCGGGAGTTGCTGAGACAGGTTAATTCGTCAATGAAGATAATGGAGTTAATTAATGGAGTTAATTCATGGGATGGTTTGGGTTGGAAGAGACCTCAAGGATCACCTCATTCCACCCCTGCCATGACAGGGACACCTCTCACTATCCCAGGTTGCTCCAAGCCCTGTCCAACCTGTCCTTGGGCATTTCCAGGGATCCAGGAGCAGCCACATCTTCTCTGGGCATCAAAGATCATCTACTTCCATGTTCTGTGATCTCCACACTTCAATGTACAGTTCCCTCTTGTTTGTTCACCTCTGCTTTAATTTGTTTTGCACAAAAAAAAGGGGGTTTCACTCTTCTCTCTTGCCAGCCATGTCCCCAGGCCAGGACAGCCATGCCAGCCTGGAACACCTTCCTGCATCCGAGCAGATCCTGCAGAGCCTGAGTGAGCTGGCCAGATCCTTCCAGGAGATGGCCGATCGCTGCCTGCTGGTGCTGCACTTGGAAGTCAGGTAAAAACCTGGAATTTGGGGGATCTGGGGAGGCTGCAGGTCAAGATCATGTCCAGAGGAGACAAATAAACTTGTCCATGGCAGCATCAAAGGTTAGTCCAGGAATGCCAGATCACCAAATCGTGGGTGGCCAAATGTGGGATGGAGGCAGGGTACCAAAAGTGGGATTTCCTAGGGAGGTTTGTATCTTAACTAAAAGAGAATTTGGGAAGAAATTCCTTAACGTGGGTGTGGTGAGGTCCTCACCAGGGGTTTCCCAGAGCAGCTGTGGCTGTCCCTGGATCCCCTGGAAGTGCCCAAGGCCAGGCTGGAGGAGGCTTGGAGCAGCCTGGGACAGTGGGAGGTGTCCCTGCCATGGCAGGGGTGGCACTGGATGATCTTGCAGGTCCCTCCAACCCAGCCCAATCTGTGGTTCCATGATTATGGTTCAGACACCAAAAAAAAAAGTGATTTTTGGGGACTTTGTCCTTCCAAAACAACACAATGGTGTTTCCACAGTCTAACAGGTGTCTCCACAATTTTTTTGGGTTTTTTTTGGAATTGCAAATAGGAGCTTTTCCTTCTGCTTTTTCAAACAGTAACAGGAACTGGGGAACCAGCTGGATTTTTTTCAAGGGCTGGGTGATTTCATGAAGTCTCTGCCTTCACATGCAAAGATCAAAGGCAGTAAATCCTTTTCTTCAGGCTGCCAGCTGCCCACTCCAGGGCTGGGAAGATGTTTTCCACTGGAGAACTGTTTAGGCCAGGTGTATTTTCATTGCTTCCCTTTGCTCTGAGGCATCAAATAGAAGGGGGATGTCAGAGATTTGATGGATCAGCAGTTTGTTCTTCGGTGACACATCCCAAGCCACGTCGTGTCCCCGTGTGCTCTTGCTGGAGTCAGCGTGGAGCTCTGAAAAAAAAAAAAATCCACATTAATTCTTGTCAGCACTCCTTCATCCTGCCATCCATCACCTGCTGGCCTTGGAAAGATTTGAGGAAAAGGTGGTGGAAGTCTGGAAATGGAGCAGTTTTCCAGCTGGGCTGAAGTAACCTGGATTTGTGGGATGAGGTTCTGGCCTCTGTGGCTTTTTGTCACACTTGGGTTAAGCAAAAACCCCTAAAACGGAATTCAGGGATAAATTCTGCTGTAATTCAGAGCAGAGCATTGGAAGCTGCTCCAGTGCTTCCAAGAGGAGCAGAGTTTGGAGCTGTGAATTCACCAAACCACAACACCATGTCCAAGGGTGGAAGGGATTGAGGAGAGGTGCTGGCATCAGGAAAACCCAGCAGGGTGGGAGCTTCCCTGGATCCCTCACTCTGCATTTCCAAGCACCTGCAGTAACACAGGACAGTCCCAGTTCCTCTGGTGCCTGTTCCTAGCAGGATTCTCTGATCCCACACCCATTCCCTGGATCTGTGCCATTTCCAAGGTGCACAGCACAATGGGAATCCATCCACAGGATCCCTGTGCTTTGAGAGATACTCAGAGCACTTTTGGGAGGAGCCTGGGAATTTATCCCACCCCTGGCTGCTGCAGGTGCAACCTGAGGAGATACCAAAACAGCCAGGAATTTGGGAATTGTCTCCTTGAATTCTTCAGGAATTTTGGGAATTCCACACAATTATCCCCTGATTTTCTGCTGCCTCAGAGCCCCTGTTCATTCCAGATGCAGGTTGGTGTTGTCTTCTCCTCCAGTGCCCCTGGACATGACCCTGAGGTCACTGAGGTCCTGCTCCTTGGATTTTTCTGTGCTTCCTTAAAGGAGACCTCTGGCACACTCAGATCATTCACCATGCCATGGAATCACTTCCCACAGTGCTGCCAAGGTTTGGGCTGGAAAGGACCTCAGAGATCATCCAGTGCCATGGGCAGGGAACCTTCCCCTATCCCAGCTTGCTCCAAGCCCCATCCAGCCTGGGAATGGAAGCAGCTTTTGTTGGAATAACCATGAAATTTTAGACTACTTAATGCTGGTTATGGGATTTTCATATTTTAAAACAATATATAAAATTATATATAAGATGCTTTTACTCTGGGGATTACCCTAAACTGGACTTGCTTGTGATGGCCACCTCAAGGGTGTTTTCCAGGGAATGTGGAAGCCAGGACATCTCTGTCACAGCTTTGGGCCACTCTGCTGTGAACTTCTGTCCCCGTGTGCTGACCCTGAGTTATGCCCCAAATGCCAGGGATTCTCCCTCAGGCTTTGATTTGTTCCCTTGGCAGGTGAATTTCAGAATCATGGAATCATTTTGGTTGGAAAATTCCTTTGAGATCATGAGGTCCAACCATTCTCAGCTCTGCTAAGGCCACCACTGCCCCATGTCCCCAAGTGCCACATCCATAGGGCTTTAAATCCCTCCAGGGATGGGGACTCCCCACTGCCCTGGGCAGCTGTGCCAGGGCTGGACAACACTTTCCATGAAGGAATTTTCCCTTAATCCAACCTAAACCTCTCCTGGTGGAAGTAGAACCCAACCCTGTTCCCACTGGGTGATTACAAAAGCAGAAGGAGCTCTGCTATGGATTTTTTTGGACACAGCACTTTCCTCTCTGGCTTTGAGAGAAACTACTTAATTATGGTTTTTTGGAGAACCCTAAGAGGGGATCAAACTGCATGGAATTTCTCCTTCCATGGAAGGATGATGGTTGGGCACGTTGGGATTCAACTGCATGGAATTTTTCCTTCCATGTAGAGGGGCAAGTTGGGATTTTACTACATGGAATTTCTCCTTCCATGGAGGGATGATGGTTGGGCATGTTGGGATTTGATTCCATGGAATTTCTCCTTCCATGGAGTGGGCAAGTTGGGATTTGACTGCATGGAATTTCTCTATCCATGGTGGAATGATGGTTGGGCACGTTGGGTTTGATTGCATGGAATTTCTCCTTCCTTGGAGAGGGGCAATTTGGGATTTGACTACATGGAATTTCTCCTTCCATGGAGGGATGGTGGTTGGGCACATTGGTGAACAGGAAAGAGTTGCAGCAGTGTGAAGTGCATGGGAATAGGCACAATCCTGGAATTCTAATGATCATTCCATGACTCCTGGCTCGCTGGTCCTGCCAGTTATCACTTTTATGGGGTTTTCATGAAAGGAGTTCTTGTTGAAGGACTGGTATTGTGTGGGAGGTTGGGAATCCTGGGAAAACTCAGTGGGATGATGGAGGGGAGATCTGTCACCAAGGATCTGTTGGATCCATCCCTGAAGGTGGGACAATGACAAGAGGAGGATGCCTTTAACAGACATCACCGCCCATCTCCTAAAGTTATTGAGGAAGGGAAAAACCACTTTGCGTCCCACAAATATTTAAAAATGGGGGTTGTTGCATTGTGATGTTTCTCCCTCGTGCCTCACAGGGTTCACTGTTTCCACTACCTGATCCCTCTGGCCAAACAAGGGAATTATGCCATCGTGGCCAACGTGGAGAGCATGGACTACGACCCGCTGGTGGTGCGGCTCAACAAGGACATCAGCGCCATCGAGGAGGCCATGAGTGCCAGCCTGCAGCAGCACAAGTTCCAGTACATCTTTGAAGGTCAGGCACTTCCCAATCCTTCCTTGAGAAAGGGTTTTCCATTCTCATCCCAGAGCTCCACAGGATTCCTTTCAGGGATGAAGCAGACTGAGGTGCTGCTGTCACCTACAGAACTTGGATGAGTGAGAACAGTGTGGAGTTTGTCTGGCTGGGAGAGCTGGGGGTGCTCACCTGGAGAGGAGAAGGCTCCAGGCAGAGCTTCCAGCACATTCCAGGGCCTGAAGGGGCTCCAGGAGAGCTGCAGAGGGACTGGGGACAAGGCCTGCAGGGACAGGACACAGGGAATGGCTCCCACTGCCACAGGGCAGGGCTGGATGGGATCTTGGCAAGGAATTCCTGCCTGGGCTGGAATTGCCAGAGCAGCTGGGGCTGCCCCTGCATCCCTGGAATGTCCAAGGCCAGGCTGGACACTGGGGCTGGACCAGCTGGGACAGTGGGAGCTGTCCCTGCCATGGCTGGGGTGGCACTGGATGATCTTTGAGGTCCCTTCCCACCTGAACCATCCTGAGATTCTGTGATTCCCTGTTTGTTCAAGAAGAGGGAAGTTACTCCACACAGAGCCACAGGGACCATTCACATCCTGCTGAAGTTTAAGTTCATACTCATGGTCCTCCTTAATCACAGGCAGCTCTTAAGCCCAGGCCTGGGATTTACAGATGCCCCACACTGACTCCCTGTCCATGAACTAAGTCCTTAATTTAGACTTTTAATTGGCCTCTGGGCTTGCCCAGAGTAGTGTAAATCAGGCTGGGTTTTTGCTCTTTGTAACCTGACAGGAGTGGATGCATCATTTTGGGGGTGGCTGTGTCCCTTAGCCCCCAGCTGTGTCTTTCTGACACCCTTCAGGCACAGGAAACTGTTCAGGACTGATCAGAGAGGGGCTGTGCATCAGGGGCATTGGAATGCAGCTCATTCCTGCTCCTGGAAACTGAATTTACCAGGAAAAACAGGGGAAACACCACCCTGATAACAGATTAAAATCCTGTGGTCTCACAGGAGCTGCAGTGACCCATTGCTCTGCCCAGACAGGGAGAGGGACTGGAAGGGACATTATGCAAAGCCTGATTAAAAATCAGTGGTTGTGATAACACAGCTCTAAGTTTTGGGGCAGTTTTGTGTTTTTACTAAAGAGGTGGAAAGTCCTAAACTGCACCGTGAAGATTTCTGAGGGTTTCCAGGCAAAATCCAATTATCCCTTGATCCAACTCACACGCCCCACTTAACAGTGCTCATTTTTGGGGGGTTTTACCATGAATGATTGGCACTAAATCTCTTCCCCCTTGCAGGTTTGGGCCACCTCATCTCCTGCATCCTCATCAACGGCGCCCACTACTTCAAGCGCATCAGCGAGTCCGGAATCAAGAAGATGTGCAGGAACATCTTCATCCTGCAGCAAAACCTGACCAACATCACCATGTCCCGGGAGGCTGACCTGGACTTTGCCAGGTGAGCACAAACCTCGGCCTTTGTCACCCTCCTGGTGCCCACAGCAGCACGGGTGGCTCCTTCCAAAAGTCTCAGGTGGCCAAATGAGCGTCGAGTTCAACAGCTGGAGGTGTGGGGGGCAATTTTGGCTTTTCTCTGGTTGAACAACCTTCAGAGGGACATGGAATCATAGAATCAGGGGATTGTTAAGGTTAGGGGAGATCTCCAAGGTCATCAAGTCCAAATGTGGATCAGTTGAGGCTGATGTGAGGTCCCACCAAAATGTCTGCGCTTGGCGCTTCCTTGGGCTTCTCCAAGACCAAAATCCAGGCAGGAAAAAGCTTCCAAAGGTAGTGGGTAGAACTTAAACAGGCTGAAATTGGGGCTTGGATTTATTCCCAGGCAGCTCTGACAGAACCAGAGCTCACAGCCTCCAGCTGCACCCAGGGAAACACAGGCTGGGCAGCAGGGAGAAGTTTTTCACAGCCAGAGGGATCAATTCTGGAATGTTCTGCCCGGGGAGGTGGTGCAGGCACCATCCCTGGGTGTGTTTAACAAAGCCTGGATGTGGCACTGGGTTTAGCCAGGGTTTAGCTGAGCTCTTGGGGCTGGGCTGGAATTGGTTGATTTTGAAGGGCTCTTCCAACCCAGGGATTCTGTGAATATTTTGGTTTGTTGAAGGCTCAGGTCAAACAAGCTCCAGGTTGGCTTGAAGGGAAATCTCCCTCGAGTTCTGTCACCTTGAAACAGCAGCAACAGCAAAATAAACCCAAAATAAACCCAAAACTGGGTGTGACAGACCCCCTGCAAACCTCTCCCACATTTGGGGTTTCTTCACTCAAGGAGGATTGAGGGATAAGCAGAAAGGTGGAGGCAAACCCCGAGGAGGGGTTTTGGCAGCTGGACTCGGGCTGGCTACAGGAGCTCCTCAGCTGATCCTGTGTCTGGGTCAGGAGGGGACAGCTGAGCCCAGGAACAGCCAGAGGAAAGGTCTGGAGCTTGGAAATGAAGGAATGGGGTCAAATGAGAGAGGTTTGTGTGAAACTTGGATCTGACCCACCACAAACATTGTGAAAACTTGGTGCCATCACTTGGCCACGGCTGCTGGAGGCTGAGTTAGGAGGGAGGTTTGAGCTCCCTGGATGAGGAGTGTGGCTGAGTGCCTCATTTATTTGGGATCTCATCTGGGGATGGATCATTGTTGAATTCATTTCCTCAGATCAGCACTGGCATGAGGAAGTTGTGAATGCTGAGGCCTGCAGGAAGGAGAGGGAGAAAGATCCATTAGAAACTCTGCAAGGAATAAACTTCCCAAATCTAATCTTTTCTTTCTTAAATCACCACCCTGTGATGAAGGAATTTTCCTGATATCCAGCCCTAACCTCCTCTGGCACGACTTGAGGCCATTTCCTTGTGTCCTGTGCCTTGTTCCTTGGGGGAAGAGCCTGATCCCCACCCTCCCACAGCAGCTTTGTGCAGAATCCTTCCCATCAAATCAATCCAGCAACATTTCTTTTATTGCTTTCACAGCTTCATCACTTCCCTCTTTTCTTCTGGGGCGTAATTCCACGCTCTGTTTGATTCTTTAGCTCTTCAGATGACTCCTGAATGTTTAAATGTTTATTACCCAGATTCCCCTTTCACATAAACAAGGCTCTGGTGCATCCAAGCCCTGCCCTGCTCACCTGAATTCACAATCACCTGAGCAAGGTTCTCACGTCACCCCAGGGACTCCACGTTACTCCAGGTCTACTCAAACTATTAAATAAACATCACAGTTCCCCTCCAGAAAGCATAAAACAACATCAGGCTGGGATAAAAGTGATTTGTACCTCTGTGATACGGCTCAGGCAGGAATCTGGAAATGCTCTGTGCTGTGGTTAACTCTCACTTTGGCCCTTTTCAAGATAAAATGGTTTTTTTTTCATGTACAGGAGCAGTGGCAGAGCTGATCCTTCCTGAGAAATCCTTCCTGCCCTTCTCTCCCTTCCCCTTGCACCTCTTGGGATAAAATCCCTCCCTGCTTCACTTCTCCAGGGAATTGGAGAGTCATGAGTGGGACAGGAGAGTCCCAGCCCTGCCTGGAATTTCTGTGTCCATGACACTGAGGGTTCCAGGAGGAAAATCAGCCACAATTAACAATCCATGCACCACTCTCCACACAGCCCCTCTCCATGCATTAAATCTGAATTCTGGAGCAGGTCCCTTTTCTCAAAGTGATCCCGTTTGAAATCAGTTTGTAGGAAAGACCAGACCAGGTGAGAAAGGACCAAAAGTTCCTTAAGGTTTTCCTGAGCGTTGTGCTTTTGATTTTGCTTTTATTTATCACTTCTGATATGGTCTTCAAGGCTTTTTAGAATCCCCAGAGAACACTGGGCATCCCCTTTCTTCTCTGCTCAGTCACTTCAGGCAGTAAAAATCCCACCCAGGGAAGCTGGAAGGGGAAGCCCTTTCTCCTCTGAAGCCAAAAAGCCAAAATCATGTGGAGGATTCACAGCAAACCCAGGTAACACTTGTTGGTCCTGGTGAGGCTCTTGCTGTTTAAACTCCATTTTTCCAAAGCTCTGTCACCTGCAGGTGACAACAGCAGCATTTGCTGCTTTGGGAGCAGTCCCATGGCAAGGGGAAAATGTGTTTTAAATGAGTTTTGCTTTAAGGTTCTCAGTCTAAGGCAGGGAAAGTCTCAGCAGAGCATCACGGAGCAGAGCTGGAGCAGGTTTCCATTGAAAAAAAAAAAATTAAATTGTCAACTGATGTGAGGAGTTTTTCCCAGCAGGAGAAAGGGTGAAACAGGCTGGTTCTGACTGCTGAGGTGTCCCAAAGGATTTGTAGCATTTGCTAAATTTCCTGCAAATATTAATAGGTTTTTCACTCCTGTGTGTGTTCAGTATCTAGGCCAGCAGAAATGCAGGAGGTTGTTGGGGCTTCCACTGCTTTATTAAGGAAAAAGCAGGAATTTTCTCTCTGTGGAATATCCAGGCATGTGCTGCAAAGTCTGGGACTAAGCATGACTTCTAAATACCTCCAAATTACCAAAGTTTCACACCCAGAATTAGATTTATAGCATGAAAGGAATAAAAGCTTCAAATTTGAATTCCTACTCAGGTCCCCGTCCCTTCTTTCCTCCTCTCCCTCTATCCCCACCTAAAATTCTCTGGGATTTTATGAAGATTTAATCAGAGGTAGTCACAAAGGGTGAGGATTCTGCTTCAGACTAACCCTTAAATTAAAAAAATCACTGAGAAAAATCAGCTTTTTGAGTCCTGCAAGTGTTAAAATTGAGTGTTCTGGAGAGTGAACTGAGGTGGTTGCAAAGGGAACAGAGAGGGCAGGGATGAAATGGGAACATTTTCTCCAACAAGTGTCACTGTGACCTTGGAAATGAAGGTTTCTGAGCAGTGCTGTCATTGTCCCTGGGTCTCAGTGTCCTCCCTGCCTCTGGTGGTGGCGGCAGAGGGATCCAGAGGTGTCCCCACACCTGGAGTGAGTTGGAGCTTTCCCTGTGCTGCCATTCCAGTTGTTCCCGTGGCCACCCCTCCTGCAGGGACCAGGAATCTTTTCCTGATGTTGATGACAATACCAGGGATATTGGCTGGGACATGTCCCTGCAGCAGATGTGGCTCCTCACTGGCACTGCTGGTGGATCCCCAAGGAAATGGGGTGAGGAGGAGCCCTCAGAGCTCCACTTCTTCCTGCTTGGGCCATCAACAAACCCAAATCATGGACTCACAGGGTCAGGGAAGTTGGAAAAGATTTCCCAGACCATCGAGTCCAAGCTGTGCCTGATCCCCACCTTGTCCCCAGCTACCTCCACTGAGTGCCACCTCCATGTTGGACACCACCAGGGATGGGGACTCCCTGGATAGCCCTTTCCAATGTTTAACAACCCTTATGGAGAAGGAATTTTCCCCAAAATCCCCCCTGCCCCTGCCCTGGCCCAGCCTGGGGCCGTTCCCTCTCCTCCTGTCCCTGTTCCCTGGGAGCAGAGCCCGACCCCCCCGGCTGTGCCCTCCTGGCAGGAGCTGTGCAGAGCCACAAGGTCCCCCCTGAGCCTCCTTTGCTCCAGGCTCAGCCCCTTCCCAGCTCCCTCAGGTGCTCCAGACCCTTCCCAGCTCCATCCCCTTCTCTGGACACGCTCCAGCCCCTCACTGTGGCTGAGGAATGCTCCTGTTACTCAAAACCCATCTTTATTCCAAGACCAGGTTGGATGGGGCTTGGAGCACCCTGGGATTGTGGAAAATGTCCCTGCCCGTGGCACGGGATGATCCTTAAAGTCCCTTCTCACCCAAACCATTCCATGATCCTGTGAAAGGGGAGGATGGGAGGGTTTAGGATGGAGGATGCAGCTGCAGCCTCAGCTTTTATCAAACCCTGCATCCCTGCTGGGCTGGGTACCAGCACTGAGGTGCCAGGTTTGGATCCTCGGCACTCAGGGCTCCTGTCCTGCCAGGCTGGGCAGTTTTTTGTTCGATTATCCCCGGATTCCTGCTGTTCCCTGCTGCACGAGGCTGTCCCAGGCAGCAGAATCAGCAATGACCTGCTGCCATCTACTGGGAGCTGCCAAGGGAAAGGGAAGCATTGAAACATCCCCGTGCTCTGGAGGAAGACTTTTCATTGCCAAATCTTATTTCTCTGTCTGGTTTTACTTCTTGATAAATACTGTGCTTGTGCCTGGGTGCCCAGGTTGCCTGAGGGTGGAGCTGGTGGAGGGAATCTTCCTCTGAGAGCCATCTTTGAGCTCGACTTGTGTGTGGAGAGCATCAGGTCCAGCAAATCCTGACCTGGGTCCCTTTGTTCAGAGCTCCTGAGATGCCCCCCTGCCACCTGTGGGTGAGGGAAGTATCTCAGATGTTCTCCTTGGGGCTGCCCTCAAGCCAGGACTAAATCTGGGATGTTTAAGATCGTTCAAGTTTGAGTAAACCCCACATTAGCTGAGTACAGGGCGCTCTAATCCCCTCACTTCACAGCCCGAGTTGTGAAAGGTAAAAATCCCCAAAATCTTCACAGTCTGGATCCCAGGAAGTCCCTTCCCTGCAGGGATGAGGGGCAGGGCAGGCTCTGGAGGAAAAGCTTCCCTTTGCTGCCAGCATGGGGAAGTTGTGCTGTCTCCATCACAGGCTGGACCCCTGGGTCTGGAGCGCGTCCTCGTTTGGGCTTGCGGCTTTTAATTAACAAAGCTGCTTTTGTTTTCAATTAAGGACTCTCTTACAACAAAATCCATATTTCCTTTCCCTTTCTTTTCCGCCTTGTTTGCTCCCCCCTGTAGTTTCTGCTGAGCCTTGATCGCAGTGCAGGTTTAATTAGCTGTAATTAGCGGTTTCACCACATTAACCAAAAATCCCGATCGCAGAGGATTAAAAACCACCCCTCAGCTTGATGCCCTCGTCCTCACCTTCCTCCTTCTGCTTCCTCAGGGGGATTTTAGAGGGTCCCTGCATGGCCCTTCCCCCTGCATCCCAAAAATTCACCTTTTTATGGGATCATTAAAACTCCGCCCTCCCATGGGGTTTCATTCCCAGTTAAATCTGCAGCTGCCAGGAGTTTTAGGATGGCACCAATCTGTGCCCTCACAGCATTCCCTAGAGCATTTTTTGGGGCATCTCCCTGCTTTCAGTACATTTGGAATCATGGAATTGTTTAGGATGGAAAAGCCCTCTAAGATCATTAAGTCCAGCATTGCCAAGGCCACCGGTGTCCCTGTCCCCAAGTGCCACATCCACATGGAATTTAAATCCCTCCAGGGATGGGAACTCCACCCCTGCCCTGGGCAGCTGTGCTGGACAACCTTTCCATGAAGGAATTTCCCCAAAATCCCCCCTGCCCCTGCCCTGGCCCAGCCTGAGGCCGTTCCCTCTCCTCCTGTCCCTGTTCCCTGGGAGCAGAGCCCGACCCCCCCGGCTGTCCCCTCCTGGCAGGAGCTGTGCAGAGCCACAAGGTCCCCCCTGAGCCTCCTTTTCTCCAGGTTCAGCCCTTTCCCAGCTCCCTCAGCTTTTCCTGCTTCTCCTTTGGCCTTTTCAGGCAAGTGCCTGCTCCAGGTTTCCCAAACTTTCAGCTTCTCCAGTCCTTCAGGAGCTCCTGGAAGCTGAGGCATGGCCAAGTCCTTTGCTGAAGCTTCCCAGCTCCTCAGCACAGGATGGAGAGGAGATTTTGGAATCTTTTGAAGATTTTGAAAGTTGTGACTCTGCTCTGAGGAAACCCTGCTCTTCTCCATGGACGTGCCCAGTCCTTCTCCTCAGGGCTGCTCTCAATTATTCCTCCCCTGCACAACCCTTGAGGTTTACACCCCGTAGCAATCCCAAAGTAACAGGATCAGGGATTAAATTCACACAGCGGCTCCTCCACCCCTGATCACGCTGGATGTGGGAGCTCACAGAGCATCCACTCTCCATGGGGACCACTCCAAGAGCCAGAAGGAAGCATCTGAAAATATCAGCAGGCTCTGGAAGGCACCAGTCCTGCTCAGCCTTTCCAGTGTTGACTCAATGTTTTATTTTGATCAGGATTTTCAGCCCTTCCCGGAGGCGCTTTTAATCCTCGCTCTGTAACCTTTAAAGAGAGAGTTTTTGTGGCCTCTGCAATGATTTTCATTGCCTGGATGGGGAAGTCTGAGCTGCTCCGAGTAAAGAGATTAATTCAATTTTCCTAAACTGGAAATGGACTGAAAAACTGAGAGGCTTCATTGACTTTTCCTCGCTCGGTTCGTGGCGTGTTAGAGAAACAATCAATAAGGGTGAACTCCTCAGCCAGCAGAAACTTGGTGTTCCCATTTCCAACTGGGCAAGATGGGAATAAACATTTTTAAGAAGTCTGTTCTGCCCAGAGCACGTTCCTCCTGTGCCTTAAAACCATCAGGATATATTCTCCTGGCAATGAGTTACAAACAAATCCCTCATTTATCCCCGAGGTGACAGTCTTTTACTGATATGTGCTTTCTGGAGACTAATAAGTTTTGAATGTTGGGGGGGGAAGGAAAAAAAAAATCAAAGTAATTACTTTGTGTTCCCAAGCTCCTTATTTGTGTAGGTGCCTGTGTGTTTATCTCCCTCTGTCATGCTGCATTGCTAATGGTAATTAAAGGCAAGGGATTTTTCTTGCTGGAAGTTTTTCTTCTTATTTTCCACCTTTAGTGATTTTGGCCTCGGTGATGATGCTTTGCCACCGGCCAGTTACTTGTGGAAGTGCTTTAATGGAAGGTCTGAGTTCAGGAAACTCTGCTTACCCAGCTGGAATTGGATCATTTCGTTCATCCAGGCCTGTGGAATGTGAGGTGGGCATTGTCTCCTTCAGGCCAGGGTTTGAAAGCACATCCTGGAGGTGTCAGTCCTGGTGGCCACTGTTATCTCCGTGGTGGCTCTGGGAAATCCTGGAGAATTCATCAGCATTTGCTTTACTTGCACAGAATTTGGGTTGTGGGTGGTGACAGCAAAAATATGGAGCAAAACCACGTGGTCCTTGGTTGGCAGGGGGCTGGGATGGGATCCCCACGGGCTCTGGATCCTTGGGAAACCCACCCAGGACACGTTGGCTGGGGCTCAGGGGGTGGGACAAGGAGTTCTGCCGGGTTCCCAGCCTTGGAGAGGACTTCAGTTTCTCCCTGCACTTCATTTTCCACAGGAAACATGGAAGAGGTTTTGTTGGGAAGAGGTTTTGGCTGGGAAGAGGCCACAGGGCTTTCCCCACAGGCCCCCCCAGGCTGCAGAGTCCTAGACCAGGTCTAAAGTCTGGATCAGGAGGCCAGAACTGCAGTTCCAGCTGGTGTCCAGGTTCTGATAAGTTTTTCATCCCACAGAAATGTGAGGATGAGTGTGAAAGCTCATTTTTGGGTCCAGGTAAAGCCTCTGTGTGTGTGTGGTGGATCCACCACTGGCTTTAGGACTTTGTGTGCACAGAGAGCGGCTTTATTTGTGAGCTTGCTCTAAAACTTCCATAGGAACATTCCAGCAAATCCTCTCCTCTCTGCCCCATCCAAGGACCTTCCCCTGATTCCCTGCCCTTCCACAGCTCCAGGATCTGGGAATCACACGAGGGGTTGGGCTGGAGACACGGAGGCAGCAACGTGAGGGATGGAAATGGGATCCAGTGGAACTCCAGGCGAGGAAGAAGAGGGAATTCCATTGGTTTTCCTTAATTAAAGGAGTTTTTTTACTTTAGAGTAGCAAAAAGTGGCACCTCCCAGCACAAGGAATGGGCTTCAGTGGATTGTCTTTGTTTGGAATCAGGGAATCATTTGGGTTGGAAAAGCCCTCTGAGATCATCGAGCCCAACCCTTTACCCGCCACTGCCGAGGCCACCACTGACCCTGTCCCCAAGTGCCACATCCACGGGGCTTTGAGATCCTTCCAGGGATGGGGACTCCACCAAGGCTGGAAAACCCTTCTGGGGAGGAAATTTTCCCTGGTATCCAACTTAAACCTCCCCTGGAACTTGAGGTTGTTCCCTGTTGTTGGGAGAAGAGCCCAACCCTCAGCCTGAGCTTGAGCAAACATCCAGAGCCGTCCCATGGGAACAGATCCCACTGCATGGGAATGTGAACTCCATGTCTGAGCTCTCCCACACGACCTTGGGTCTCCTCTTTGGGTTAGAAACTGCTTTTTTCTCCCGTGCTTAAAGGTGGGTTCTGTGCTGGATCCTGTCCTGGCAGGTTCTGATAAAATTCCCAACAAGCAGCTTTAAGGGAAAGGACAGATTTTGAAGAAGGGAATTTGTGTGACACACACAAAAGAAAGAAACTACAAAAAAAATTAAAATAAATAAATAAAGGAAGACCCATCAGTGTGGCAGGAGCAGCCATCCCAGGCAGGTTTGTCTGCAGCTGAAGGAAAGGTAAATATTGGATTGTCAGCTGGAGATGCATCTCAATTGCCTGGCTCCCACCTGCAAATGGCAGCAATTAGGAAAATGTCCTGCCTTTTTCACAGGAGGTGGCATCTTCCCAGCATGGGGAGGCCTGGAGGAGCAGATTGCTCTGCCCTGTCAGTCAGATCTCATCAGCACCTGCAGAGCCTCAGAGCCCCTTATCAGCTGGGGAATTACTGATCCCAGGGCTGGCTGGTGCTGCTGGAGTCACTGCTCGTCATTCCCCCGGGCTCTGCGGTCACAGCTGCCACCGCTCTCCCCCTCTCTGTTAATTAAATTAATTCAGGAGTGAAGCTTTCCCACCTTCCAGGTGCACCCTGGAATCAGAAATGTGTCCCTTGGAAGGGGTGGGAGAGGGCAGGGAATGGCTGGGAGGGAGGAAATGTCGGTGTTGGGACACAAAGGGACAATGAGGACGTGGCCAGGTCTGGGGGCAGGGCTTGGGAGGTGGGAGNGGAGAGGAGAAAGGAGAGGAGAAAGGAGAAAGGAAAGGGGAAAGGAAAGGAGAAAGGAAAGGAAAGGGGAAAGGAAAACGCCCCAGGGCCAATTCCTGGTGGGATAGAGGAGAGAAAAGGGAAACTGAGGAAAGGACAGGAGTAGCAGAACTGAGAGGACCAGCAGGGTCAATCCATGACACAGCATTGGGGCAGAGCAGGGATGGCAGCAGGCCCAGGAACAGCAGAGTTCCAGCTCTTTGACTCGTTCAGAGGAGGTTTGGACTGGATTTAGGAACTTTTTTCCCCCCAGAAAGAGTTATAAAGCACTGGCACAGCTGCCCAGGGCAGTGGTGGAGTCACTATCCCAGGAAAATTCAAAACCACGTGGATGTGGCACTTGGGGATGAGGGTTAGTGGTGACCATGGTGCTGAAATGGTTGCACTGGACACTTGAATTTTGGCAGGTTGAGATACATTCCTCTGTTTCCTCTATAGTTAATTACTCTTTAATCAACAAGATCTTTAATTCATTGACTTTTGCTCTGGTTTGGAGGTTTTAGCCAACTCAGGGCTGGTGGTGAGTCCTGGTGCAAAGCCACACATTCAGCTGGTGAACCTAAACAATCCTAAATAATCCTAAATAAGGATTTAAACCGGCTGCATTCTGCAACCAGGAGTTCCATCCTTCACCTTCTGCTGAATCCCTGCCTGGGGATGTGCTGGTCATTCCAGGTGCTGGGATCTGTAACATTTCCAGCTAACACTTCTTGTCCTCAGGGTTTATTCCCCTTGGCCAAAGGAAGTCCCAAGATGGTTTTTGCACCTTTCAGATGCTGAGAGCTGGAGCTGCTGCTGCTGGGGGCACCTGGGGCCCTTCCTCTGTCACTGGTGCTGAAGGACTGGTGATTACTGGGGGGAATTTGCCCTCATGCCAGGGAATGTTCTCAACAATCTGCCATCTCCTGGCTCTGGGATCTCTGAATCATGGAATGGTTTGGGTTGGAAGGGATCCTAAAGCCCATCCAGTTCCATCCACCTTCCCCTATCCAGGGTGCTCCTAGTGCCTTAGCACCCTCCCAATAAACCCTTTCCTCCTAAAATCTAATCCAAATCTCAGCTCTTTTAGTTTAGAACTTTCCTTTTGTCCTGTCACTATTTGTGGCCTGTGTAAAAAGTTGCTTTCCATCTTTTTTGTATTAATCCTCTTGAAGGATTGAAGGCTGCAAAGAGCTTGGGATGTAACCAAGAATTTATGGGCTCCATGGAGTCAGCTGGGGACAAGATTCCACTCAGCCTTTTCTGACCCATGGAGGAACAGTTCCACATCATCTTCCTCCCTCTTCAACTGTGCAGTTACATCTTATTTGGGGGATTCAGCCGCCCCCAAGGTGTTCCCCAGGGGCTTTCCTGGGAAAGGTGGGATCCATCCGAGCTGGGTTTTGGTGTGATTGCCATAATTACCCTCTGCCTCCCACCCTCGAGTGAGATGAGATGGCCCAAAAGGAAAGCTGTGATTTTTGCAGTAAAAAAACCAAAAAAACCACACAAACCAAAACCAAATAAACTGAGAAATTATTCTTGAAGTGCCAAAGGCGAGAGGCTGTGGGGTGGGAATGAGCGGGGAATGCAGATCAGGCAACGCCGTCTATCCGAGGTGGAGCCTCTGCTGGGGCTGACATTAAAAATTCCGACTCAAATGCGGGAAACGTGGAGTGAAGGAGGTGAATTATTGATGGGGAGCAGGGATTACCATATCTGACAGATGGAGACTGTCTGAGAACATTTTGCAGAGTGGCATCTGCACCGTGCCTGATTGGCGTCCCTGAACTTTCGCGCGTCAGATGTCGAGCATCAACACACAAACTCTGATGTAGCAATTAAATCTGTCCTCTAATGAACCTGGGCCTCATAGCCAGGAGAAATCCACACACTCAGGTAAAGTCCAAATGCCTCAATTCTTATTTTTTAGGGAGATGTTTTAAATAATTACATCCAGAGCACTGCATTGAATACACACACGTATGATGTCGAGATTTAGATATATTCAGGAAATTGTGAGCAGCTTAGCATCTCACTCCAGTTTTACTGAAGGCTGCAAAGCTCCCCTTGTCTTTTATAATTTGTATTCCAGACTTGAGCTCAAATAATACAGAGAAGCTCTAAAACTCAGCTGCCACCTCACGTCACAGAGGTGCATTAACACCGAAAGCTGAAACGGGCGCACACAGAAGTCGTAGATCAGGCACGGATTCCACGTTGTCATGTGTGGAAAAACAAAGAGGAGGAGGAAAGAAGTGTAAATAAGAGCAAGTTTGATGCTTTGGTGGGAAACAGCTTGGATTGGGAAGAAGCAAGATGTAAAATATGGCTTTTTTAATCGGATTCAGTGCCTTCGGATCCCGGGTTGTTTTCCTAAGCCCAGCCCAAGGTGGAAAATGGGTGAATTTTTCTGCCATCTGTTAAAAGTGGGGAGCTGGGGGAAAGTTCAGTGTTCCTTCATGGAGAATGTGCAGATTTTGGGAATCATCAGGAAAACGTGCTTTTAGTCCCTGGAGGGGCTTGCAGGGGTGGAATCTGGGATTGGTTACTCAAGGAACATCACTAATAGGAAAAATCTCTTCAGCCGAAGGGTTGCCCAGGGCAGGGCTGGAATCCCCATCCCTGGAGGGATTTAAAGCCATGTGGATGTGACATCTGGGGACATGGTCAGTGGTGGCCTTAGCAGTGCTGGGAATGGTTGGACTGGATGATCTTAAAGGGCTTTTCCAACCCGAATGATTCCGTGATTCCATGATTCTGTGGGGTGGCTGTTGCTGGGTTGGATCCACCCCGTTGGACACACAAGGAGCTCCACATAATCACAGAATGATGAGGTTGGAGGGGCCATGGTGAGGCCCTTGGTCCTTCTAACCTCAAAGCAGCTTTTGAGAGAACAGAGAAGCTCTGGACGCGGTGTCTCCAAAGTGTCTCGGGAAATTCTCAAATGGGAATTGCGAGAGGTTGATAAATTAATAAATAACTCCGGAAAACTCCAGGTTCAGCTCTCCCAGCAGATCCTTTGGAGAGCCTGGAGGTTTTGTGCAGTTGAAGATGCGTTTCTGGGAGGAGATGAAAAGCAGTTCAGAGAATTACTGTGCTTTTGATGGCTCTGAACTACTCCACCATCCAGAAGCAGTGCAGGGATTCTGTTCTCACTTTGTGGGGACCAGTTCTGTTTCCAAGGAGCCTCTGTTGCACTGCAGTGGAGTCTGTCCATAAAAAGTGATGAGCAAAGGGATGCAACTCCAAGATACTCCATGAGTAAAACTTGGTTTTTCCATGCAGTGGAGAGTGCAGATAGAACAAGTTGTTCTATCTGACACGGATTTGTTGAATCTGACCATGACCTACTGCAGGCAGACATGGACTTGATGGAACCCGGCCACAACCTACTACAGGCAGACAGTGAGTTGTGGAACTGAACTAGAGCCTGACTGAGATTGGCTTGTTGGACCCAACCAGAGTTGCACACTGGTTTGATGGACCCGAGCACAGCTACCACTGGCCAGCAGGAGCAGGGAGCTGATGGCTGCCCTGGAGCTGGCACTGCTGAGGGCACAGCTCAGTGCTGGGCCCAGCTCTGGCCCTCACTTTGGGAAGGGCCTTGGCCCTGCTGAGCACATCCAGAGGGGCAGCCAGGCTGGGCAGGGCTGGGAACACAAGGCCTGGGAGGGAGCCCTGAGGGAGCTGGGGGTGCTCAGCCTGGAGAAAAGGAGCCCCAGGGGTGCCCTGAGCACTCTGCAATCCCTGAAAGGTGCCTGTGCCCAGCTGGGCTGGGGCTCTGCCTGCAGCAGCTCTGACAGAACCAGAGCTCACAGCCTCCAGCTGCACCCAGGGAAACACAGGCTGGGCAGCAGGGAGAAGTTTTTCACAGCCAGAGGGATCAATTCTGGAATGTTCTGCCCGGGGAGGTGGTGCAGGCACCATCCCTGGGTGTGTTTAACAAAGCCTGGATGTGGCACTGGGTTTAGCCAGGGTTTAGCTGAGCTCTTGGGCTGGGCTGGACTCGGTGACCTCGGAGGGCTCTGCCAGCCCAGGGATTCTGGGATTCTGTGTGTGTACTACGGGATTAATGCACCTGACCACAACTACTGCGGGCAAAACTGACTTGATGAACTTGCCCACAGCCTTCCACAAGAAGACATCAACCTGTTGGACCCAACCATGACCTACCACAAGATGACATTGACTTGAGGAACCCAACCATGACCGACCCCAGGCAGACATTGACTTGAGGGCCCTGCTTGAGCTTCTGCCCCAGTTCACTGCTCTGTCCCCATCAGGCAGATCCCATCGTGTCCTTCACCCATTCCTGCTCCCAACCATTCCTGGTTTATCAAAGCTCAGCTGCCACCACTGAGCACCTCCCCAGTCACGTCCAGTTCCACGTCACTTGATCCTAAATAATGCTGGGGTTTGCCACAGTAATTGTTGTCCCCAAAGGGAAGCGAAAATTGTGGGATTTTTTGCTGACTGGAGCAATCTCTGCTGCACTTTCCGTGGAAGTGCTGACTCCCTCTTCTTTCAGGCTACATTCATTTCCACGTTCTCTCCAATTTATGCATGAGGCAAGGGGAAAAATCCCTTAATATTCCTTATAAACTGGCAGATGGTATAGATAATTTTTTTTTTTTTTACTATATGCAGTAAAATGCAAATGTGTGTGGCTTATTTGCAAATGCTGGCATTAATAACTGATATTTAAACAGGTCAGATTAACACTTTTACTGATCTATTAAAAAGATTCTTTTCCAATCATTTGCACACTCAAAATCAATTTTAATACAACATGTAAATTGAATTTAATTTTTTTATACAAAATTGCATTTATCTTCCTGAGCCATTAAATTTACTATTTAATATGTACTTTCCAGCTCACTTGGCTAGAATTTCATTGCTCTTTATCTGTATAAATTTAATTAGCCTTGATATCATCAGTATATTATAGAACTAATTAAAGATTTAGATAAGTGCTGAGGGTGCTTGTTTAATACCCTATAAAGTTCCATTTGGAGAGTGAGAATTTCCATCTTTCATTAGGATCAGCCGGTTTGGAGCTACAAGGAGCGGCTCAGACATTGTTTTTTAAAGAATTATTTAATGGGCCTTAATGGATTTATCCTTCCTTTGAGAAGCTGTGTAATTGCTGTGTTTCTCAGAGGTGCTCAGGGATGCCTTTAAGTGCCCCTTGGGATGCTCAGAGATCTCCATCCCCACAATCCTGGGATTGCTGAGCTTGGAAAAGCCCTCCAGGGTCACAGAATCCAAGCTGTGCCCACCTTGTCACCAGCCCTGAGTGCCACATCCTCGGACACCTCCAGGGATGGGGGCTCCAGACCTCCCTGGGCAGCCTTTTCCGATGTTTACCGACTTCTTCCGTGAGGAAATTCCTTCTGATCTCCCACCTGAGCCTCCCCTGGAGCTCCTGCTCCCAGCAGGGCAGCGTTGTCCAAGTGATGAGCCCCGGCAGGAAGGGAAAAGGAAATAAGAAGGAAATATTGATGAGAAAATAATAGATAAGGCAGATAAATAGCGGGATAAAAAGGAGGAAGGAGAACAGGAGAGAGCTTTGGGAAGGGTGGAGATGTTCTGCACGTCCCTTACCCTTCCCTTTGCTAATTATTTCTGCATTTAGGAGGTGATTTCTCATCTGTTTGACAAAAATCTTTGCAGTGGTGACAAACCCAGTGACAGAGCTGCAGGTGGCACCCAGAGGTGTTGGCTGGGGGGTTTTTATCCAAAATGGCTTCATCTGTATAAAAAGCAACCCCCAGGTGAGCTGATTTGTATGTAGGGCTTCACACTGTCTCTGTGGTTTAAACTTTAAAAGGGAAAATAATTGGATTTCCTAACGAGGTTGTCTCTAATTAGAAGGCTAAGCTTGTGCCCTTTTGAATAAATACACTTGTTTTTCTTGCCTGGCTCTGTACCTGATCAGAGCCCTGTGTGGGTACTGAGCAAGGGGTGAGGGCTTCCCATCTCTGATGCTTTCTCCTGCCTCAGATGAATGACTTAATTTTAATTATTCTTCCAGCTTTAAAAAAAAACCAAAACAATATTATCCTTCCATCCCTTGATTATTTATTAAGGGCTGTGATTTGCAGAGCTACCACAGGAGCGTGAAGCAGCAGTGTACTCCAAATTCACTTTTATTTCTTCCTCTTGTGCTTTCTTTCCTTTCCCAAATCATTTCCCATCTTGGAATTTTGCACTCTTTAGATTTTTAAGTGTTTTTTGTTTTTTGTTTTTTTTTTAATGTTCTTGTGGTAGCACAGCCCCAGGGCCACCTGTGCCTCCTGCCCCAAATTGTGCCACGTGTGGTGATGGGGCAGCTGCTTCCAAGGGGCTGTGGATGGAGATGGAGATCACAGTAACAGGAACATTCCTGGCCTCATTTTGGGGGTTTTTCAGTCCATGGAGCCATGCAGGGGCTTCTTCCTCACCCCAGGCACGCAGGGGAAATGTCCAGGTCTTGGTGAAGTGCCTGAGAGCAGCTGAGTGTAGTTTTGATATTTTATGAGTTTCTTAGGTGCAAACTGGCTGAGTTTTTTCCTTCCCATGGGAAAGCTCACTTCTCAGCCCAGAATTTGATAAACATATCTCTGAGCTGTGTTTTTTCCAATTTTTGTTGTGCCCTACAGTGAATCAGGACTCTCTGACTCCAATATCAGAATGTTTGATACAATTTATTAAAATTACTCCATATTTCAGAAGGATTGGGCTATTTGTGCCCAGGTACTGAGCTTAGATGGTTTCTTCTTCATGCTCAGTACAGGAATGCCAGAAATGCTGACAATTCAGTGATAACAGTTCTCCACATCATTGGTTGAGAGAGAGAAAACCACATCCCCCATGTGGGAGACAGGGCAGAAAAACACCCCCCGTGTCCTTGAACACACAGCTCAGAGAGATGTTTGTGGAATTCTGTGCTGAGCAGTGAGCTTTGCCCTGGGAAGAAAAACCTCAGCAGGCTTGCACCCAGGAAACTCATAAAATATCAAAACTACGGCTGAGGTTGACCAGAACAGCAAAACCATCTCTGATGTGAACTCCCCTAAAGCACTTTGGGTTCTTCTGGAGGCTCAGAGGGAACATTCCTCTTCTTGTCCCCAGAACTGCACCGGGGTGATTCAAAATCAAGGAAGAAATCTGAAGATAAGTCAACCAGGATTTACATTCCCTCCTGGAATGGTGTCCTGAGGGTGATGTCCCTCACTTTAGGGTTGTAGCTGCAGTTCAGGATGAGCAGCGGTTGGAAAGTGGAGCTGGAACCATCCCTGGAAGCGTCCAAGGCCAGGTTGGATGGGGCTTGGAGCAGCCTGGGATTGGGGAGGTGTCCCAGTTGGAATTTGATGACCTTTAAGGTCCCTTCCAACCCAACCCATCTGTGATTCCATGAAAAGCCGTGATGGAGCTGTCACCTCCCATCCCTATTTTCCATCTCGCCGTCGGAAGCTCTGGGGCTGGAACCAGCAGCTCCCATATTTGCAGATTTTGGATTTTAAAATTACAGGAATTACAGTCATTGCTGCTTTACCTGGATTTTCCTTTCAAAATTATCTTTGCAGACTCCTGGCTGGAACTCATCTCTCCAGCCCCATATCCAGTGCCTACAACCATTCTCAGCTCTTCCCCATTCCCACCTCTAAGAACTCCAAAGGGAAAAATGGGATTTTCTTCTTGGTCAAGGCAGGCCTGAAAATCCATTTCCTCTTTAAAACATCCATTTCCTCTTTCCTCTTCCATTACTTAAGTCACCTAATTTGCTGCTGTTTTTTCCTTTTTTTCTTTTTGCACTCACTCATCCCCCTCTACATTTAAATGTCATCCACCATGATCTTCAAATATCAAAATCGAGTGATTTTATAACCACAGCTTTGGTCTTTTTTATCATCTTCAGTTTCTTGCTTGTCCTGTCTGGTGGTTTTTCATAAAATCACAGAATTTGGGTTGGAAAGGATGTTAAAAATGATCAAATTCCATCTCCCTGCCATGGGCAGGGACACCTTCCACTATCCCAGGCTGCTCCAGCCTGGCCTTGGACACTTCCAGGAATCCAGGGGCAGCCACAGCTTCTCTGGGAATTCCATTCCAGAGCCTCTCCACCCTCATCATAAAATCTTCCTTCTCTCCTGTCTCCCTCTCCCTTCATTTAGCTTTAATCCAGATTTTCTGTAAGTGCTTCCTACTTAACCTTTTTGACTTTCCCATTAGAGCAGCAATTCCAGGTGCTGCCAAAGCACCTCCCTAATCCCCCAAAAGAGAGGGAGATAAGGGACAGAATTTATTTTTCTCCTTTTTTTTGTTCCTTTTGGCTAATTCAGCTCCCAGACTGGAATTCCTGCCCGGCGAATCCGTTCCTGTCTAATGCAGAGCAGGCCCCCAGCTACATCAGGAAGGGATAATTAAAGTGGGATCCTTTATTCTGAAACACCACCTGCTCTGAAGAAGAGATCAAGTCATTCTCAGGGAAATCAGGATTTCATCTGGAATTCACCTGGCCACCCTTTGAAAACTTTTTTTTATTATTTTTTTGGGTTAGAGGTGAACATTAGCATTTAAATGGAGAATGGTATTAATAGCCCTCAGAGGAGCTGGGCTCATCCTGATTGCTTTTCTGGAGATTTTTTTTTTCCCTTAAATGAGAAAGCTTAATTTTTATTCTCTTTCTCCAAGAAGAGAGTCCGAGAGACCATTTTTTAATATGGATATCTGTAGGTATATAAGCCCAAAATGCCTCCTTGCAGAATGGGTTCGTGGTTGGCAATTTGACGTTTTCTTTCAAAAGTGCTGCTTAAAACCCAACAAAACAAACTGGTTTAGGTGTCAGGTGGATTCTGCATTTTTGGTTTGCCCCTGGGATGTTTTTTTCCTGCAGCTGGGAACCATTTCCATCCCATTATAGGGATATTTAACCTTCCCTGTCTGCTCTTGGCACAGAGCTCTTCCTTGTGTCATGGTGGATCTTCCAGGGGCAATTCCAGATGGATAAAGTGAGCAGGGAGAGTTCAGTTTTGTCCTAAAAAATGCCCCCCAAAAAAATTCAAGGCAGCTCTGGACCCAATCCCATTGCCAGTGGTCAGAGGAACAGGCCGTGCACGTCTCGGTTGGAATGCAAGTTAATAATGTGAAAAACGGATTTTATTTTTTAAAAATTAACAAATCTTTGTCATCCAAACGGTCAAACTTAGTTAATTATCCTGTTTGAGCAGGATATTAATGATTTGGGATCCCTCAGGCAGTCCTTCACTCCTCATTCCCCAAAATATGCCATCAGCACTGGGGCGGGATGCAAGGGGAGAAGTTTTTTTTACCATCCTGAAGAGCTGAAGGCTTGGAGAAAATTAATTCCCTTGTAAAGAGCTGCTGTAATTCCATAGGAATTCAGGAGAGATGCTCCCTAAGAACCTGTTCCATGTTTTTGTGTGTGGAATGTCTCCTGTCGCGTCAGCCCAACAAATCCCATTGGTGCTTTTCAACATAACACAAATAGGTGATAACTGAGAGTAAACCTGGAAATAAAAGGATTTCTCTGGTGGGATGAGTCCCTGGGACACTCTGTTCCCATCAGCTGCATTCCCACAATCCTACAATGGGTTGGGTTGGAAGGGGCCTCCAGAATCATCCCTGCCATGGGAAACCTTCCATCATCCCAGGCTGCTCCAAGCCCCACCTGGCCTCGGACACTTCCAGGGATCCAGGGGCAGGGAAGTTTTGCACCAAAGCAAACAAATCCGTGGCCTTCCCAAGGTGACAGAGCACCTTAAAGGAACAAAAAGGCCAAAAAGGACTAAATCTGATCACTGGAGAAGCCCAGCACACCGCTCCTTCCCTCCTCACCTGTCCTAAATCCGGGCTGACTGAAGAATTCCTGCGCCTCACAAACACGCGATTCATCTGTCACTCTTCTTGGGATCAGATTATTTTTTAATTTAAAATTTCCTCTAAAATAAAAGGGGAGCAAGCGAGGCAGCAGGGAAGGAGCACGAGGTGTGCATTTTTAATTGGGTGCAATTAAAAACCTGCCGCTCTGGCCTGGCAGCGCCCGCGGCCAAGCCCGATTTGCATGAGTAATTATTCACTCCATTACAGAGTCTGCTCAACTTTGCCTTCCTTGTCTTTGAAAGTATTAATAAATATTGATCAGACACTCTCCTGTTTGCCTTCGTCCAAGCAGCTCTGATGGACTCAGCCTCTGATGTTATCAAATAATGAAATATGAAAGAGGGAGTGGGATGAGCCTCTTGTTCTGTGATTTTTTTATTTAGGCTCTTCATTTTCCTTTCACAAGTGTGTTTGTCCCTGCCATTATAAACCCTCTTTTGATTATCAAGAGGTGGCTGAGGAGAGCGAGTTGTAAAGGATGGAGGGAATAAATAAATGGAGGACAGGTGAGGGGAAGCTGCTCCGTGGAACGCTGGCCAACTGCTTTGTGTTTTTCAAGTTGAGGTTTAAAACCAAGGAAAAGAACTAAAAGTTATCAAAAGTTCAGCCTATCATCTGACAGATAGGTTAATAAATAATTATATGGGATTAGCAAACCTTACCAAAGAGCAAATTTAGCTCCCCAGGCTTTCTTTTGGCTTTAATGTGGGCACGGCCGAGCACGGGGCAGCTGATTTACCCATCCCAGATCATCAGCCTGGGCAGGAAAAGCTTCCAGGGCCCAGCCATGGGATATCCGGGGGAGAAGAGAGGAGCTCAAAGCCGGGCTGGAACTGGGTGGGCTTCAAGGTCTCTTTCAACCCAAACCATTCTGTGGGTCTCAAAGAAGGGGATTTCTGTCACTTTGACTTTAAGACCACGTCGGGCACAAGTTGGCCATTGCAGCTGTGGCTGCCCCTGGATCCTTGGAAGTGTCCAAGGCCAGGCTGGACAGGGCTTGGAGCACCCTGGGATAGTGGAAGGTGTCCCTGACATGGCAGGGAGTGGAACAAGAAGAGCTTTGAGATCCCTTCCAACCCAAACCATTCTGGGATTTTTGGGTGATGTTCAGCAGGAACAGGGCTTTGTCTGCGCTTTGTTCCGCTTTCTCTGCTGCTGGCACTGCTGAATAAAAGCAACATCCATGGAGTTCTGCAAATTAAAGTTCTGGGCCATGGAGCAGCACAGCTGAGCAGTGTTGTAATGAGGATGCCTGGGCACTGTTTATTTCAATAGGTTTCTCGTGTGGGGTGATAAATCAGGACTCTTTGACTCCAATATCAGAAGGCTGATATTATTTATTAAAATGACTCCATTGTTCAGAAGCTTTTGGGCTAAAGGTGCCCACGTTCAGAGCCAACATGCTTTCTCCTTCATGGCCAGAGCAAGACTCTCAGAATGCTTAGAATTCCAAGAGAAAGATTATTCACCTCATTGGTTTAGAAAGAGAAACATTTCTCATCTCCTCTGTGGGAGAGAGAAGCGATGTTTTGGAAAACACACACACACAGGTTTGTTTTTACAGAAATCTGCAGAGAAGTCAGCTTTCCCATGGAAGGAAAAATGTCATAGAGAGCGTGACACAAACATGAAGAAACAGCTACTCTAGACTAGTGAAAGGTGGAGAAAAAGTCTAGTTTATTTTGGTTCACACATTACATAGAGTTTTGAGAACAACCATGGATTGGAGAGAGAGGTCACCACCTCTCCAACTACACTGGTTAATAAAAGAGTCTATTAAACTTCTCTCCTCCCAGGAGAAGGAATGAAAAACAAAGAGGCAGTTAGCAAAACGTCTGCGTGTTTACAGAAAGAATCTTGTGAGAAACTTTATCATAGAAACTAAAACATCAGAAGGCTGAAATTCAGGGGGACAGAAAAACGTGCAGCAAGTTTCCATATACTAAACTGATAAAATGTCTGTGACATTTTATATAAGTGACAGAGCAGGGTGTTTTTCTCTTTGCAGGCAGTACTACGAGATGCTCTACAACACGGCCGACGAGCTGCTGAACCTGGTGGTGGACCAGGGCGTCAAGTACACGGAGCTGGAGTACATCTACGCCCTGAACCTGCTGCACCGCAGCCAGACGGGCGTGGGGGACCAAACCACGCAGAACATGAGGCTGCAGCGCCTCAAGGAGATCATCTGTGAGCAGGCTGCCATCAAACAGGCCACCAAGGACAAGAAAATCACCACCGTGTGACCCCCTCCGCCACCCACGTCACGCGCGGCTGGCGGGTGGCGCCTCCAAGGCTTTTTTGTTGGTTTTTTTTTTTTCCTGTTTTAGTCAAAGAAAAAGTGGGAATCTTCTGGGCACTGCGGTGAGGAGGGAAATGCAATTGGAGATTTGGGGTTGGGGTGGTTTTGGTGTGTATCAGCGCTTCTTTAATGTTCTCTCAAAAGTGATTGCACAGCAGGAGCCCCAGCGGGGTTTGGGGTGGGATATTCGGCTTTGCTCTGTTGCTGCTGCTTTGCCTTGAGATGTAAAGGGAGCTGTGGGGTGGGAAAAGGGAAAATGGGGTCTTGGAAGTTCAGACCACACGAAATAATCAGCACCCTGCCAGTCAATCCCAGACCTGTCGATCACACGTGAGATCTTGATGGTTTGGAGATCTTCTTTGGAGCCTGCTCAGCTCTTGTAGTGCTCTCTCCAGGCTGTACCCACGTGAAGTTTCCTGCTGTTCCCACTGCTAAAAGATGTGATTGTTTATTCCTTCAGGTGGTGATCAGCCAGCTCTCCACGTGGGAGGTAACACAGGACCATTTGTTTCCCCTTCTCCTCTTTCATTATCCCGGAGCCATCTGGCGCCGGCTCCCGCAGCGCCTGGGTGGATGCAGGAGAAAATTGCCAATATAAAATAACAGAAAAAACTTCCTTCTCTTGTCCTGAATATTATCTTTGAGCCCTCCCCCCCCCTCCCCCCCAGCTCCAGGGATATTTTGTGACCCTCACTTGATGCACTGGAAGGACAGGCAGGGTTGTGTAGCTCAGCAATGATCAGCAAGGGCAGGAGGGCAGCAAATCCAGGGTCTGAGGCACACCCAGGGCACCAATTCTGCTCTGCCTTGACCCTCTAAATCCACCTGGCAAAATGTTCCTGATTCCTCCAGAATCAGAATCCACTGCACTTGTATTTGCCAAGAAAATTGAGGACCCAGCTGGGTTCTGAGCTGTAGGTGCTTTGTGTGTCAACCTTGAAATTGCAGAATTAAAAGATGTTTAAAGGCTCTGGTGGTTTGTCTGGCTGTTTTTAAGAACTGTCGTTCCTGAGGTGTTTAAGATTCCTTTCCAGCCCCAAATTCAGTGCTCTCCAAGGCTCCATCAGAGTGGAAATGATTTTCTGAGTCATTCAGTCCAACCCTCAGCTATCACAGACCAGCTCAAGAGGCTTCTCACTGTCCCTGTAAGAAGCAGAACCCATCAGTTCTTATTGTTAGGAATCTTCTGAGGTTTTTTCCCCTCATTTTATTCATAATCCAAATTTTTCTCATGCCAATATTGCCCGTTAACTGCAGGAGTTCCTCCCTTTCCCTGATGAGTTTGCAGGAGAGTGGAGAATTCCGTGGGGGATGGTGATGGGATATTCCTGGGATCACAGATCTGTGCTCACCTGCTCAGACACTGCAACCTGCTGCGCTGTGGGGCCTGGAAGGCTGGATATTCCCTACCCAGGCTTTGGAAAAGGGAAAAGGAGCTACTTGGTACAAGGAAATCTCATTTCAGACCCTTTGAGGTGTGAGAGTGATGCGTGAGGAGCTCTGAATTCAGACTGGGCTGATGTGGCCTGGTGTGCAACTGGTTAATTATTAATTTATTAATAATCTGAGGCTCTGCTTTGCTGATCTCAGGCTTTGCAGTCCACATTTCCCACCCACCCAGCAGCTCTGCTGGTGGGGGGCCAGGACAGATTGGATAAAATCAGGAAAATCTCATCTTTGGGAGTATTTTTGAGTCTAAAACAAATTATTTAAACCGTTTTTCCTTGAGCTGCTCCTCACGTTGTCCATCGCAGCCCCACAGGGTGTGAACAGAGCAGCAGTGACACTCAGGGACTCACCTGCAGCAGGTGGAGAACAAAGAGAAGATTTTGTACTTGAGGTAATTAAGGTTTGCAATTAACTGGTGTCTTCTCAAGAGCTCAGACTCTCCGTCCTCTCCAAACCTTCACGAGAGAAGGAAATATTCCCGGGATCACACCAAGGAGCAGCGTGTGGAATGTGGGAATCCAGAGCCCAAGCACCTCATTCCAGGACATTCTCTGCTCCAGCTTCCTCTCTACATCACAAGAACGTTGGACTCCACAAGCTTAGAGGTCTTTTCCAACCTTAATTCCAGGATTCTTCCTTGCAGCAGCACCTTAGAATCCTCATCAGAGGATCCTCACAGAATGTTTTTTCCTGGGAAGGCGGTTTGGGAATGAACCTCGTTTTCTTCCCACCGCGAGTGCAACGCACTGCGGATGTTGTGGTTTGGAAAAACAGAAGCTGGGTTGTTTATCATGGAGAGTTGTTCAGCCTGGAGAAAAGGAGGCTCAGGGGGCACCTCCTCACTCTCTACAACTCCCTTACAAGAGGTTGTAGCCAGGTGGGATTTGGTTTCTTCTCCCCTAAGCAAGTGGAAACGACCTCGAGTTTTACCAGGAAAGGTTTAGATTGGATATGAGGGGAAAGATCCCCTTGCAAAGGCTCTGGATGTTGGTGTTTGTTTCCAACCCTCTCTCACTAACAGGAGATACCGTGGGTGTGGGGGAGAGATTTTGGGAACAATTTTTGTTTACAGAGCTGGGTTGTGGGTAGAGACAAGCTGTCGTGGTTGGGAGTAAATAACTCCTCAGACAATCCCCTCACCGTGTCTGGTGTAGCTGCCTGATGGTGAATCAGGGCTCTTTGACTCCAATATCAGAAGGCTGAAATGATTTATTAAAATGGCTCCATTGTTCAGAAGGATTTTGGGCTATTTCTGCCCCGGTACCGTGCTAATGTGCTTTCCTCACCATGGTTAGTACAAGAATGAAGAATGCATCTGTGTCCTTGAACACACACACACAGAGATTTGTTTATGACCTACCCCAAATGTGCCCTGCAGGAGGGACCCAGTCCTCACTCTGGGATCTCTTACAAGAGCACAGAACATCTCCAGTTCTGCATCCAATGCTGGGATCCAACTNCCCGAACCATTCCATGATTCCATTCCCTTGCCCCAGTCCTACCCCACAAATTGTTTTGCTGTCCTGACACGACCCTGCAGGACACAACAGTTCACAGACAAAGCCTGGAGGTTTTGTTTTGTAAGGCCCCATGAAATGCTGGCAGCTCTGCCAGGAATCATTTCAGGGAAGCGCTGCTTTGGTGCTTAAAGAGACAAGGAAATACTTCTCCAGACCACAAACCCGAAATGTTTCCATGGGGGCTGTAAATGTTCATGAGGGTTTCACCATTTCCTTTTTACAGCCTCATAATCTTTACTGGGTTTTAATTATCCCATGATCTTGAAGCCTGTGCCAGACACAATAGGAAAGGTGGAAGGAAAAGCAAATTGCTCTGGTTGCTTTCATAGTTTGAGTGTCAGCCTCCAACACATCCTCTCCTGAGGGTTTCTTCCTTTTTTATCCTCTTGATTAAGGATGATACAAACCTGCCTGGCAGATATAAATTCATATATTGGATGTACAGGCACGGGCATGGATAGGACAGGGATGGATGGATGGATGATGGATGATGGATGGATGGATGGATGGATGGATGGATGGATGGATGGATGGATGGATGGATGGATG
>VWZP01008991.1:12120-24947 GCA_013396995.1 Dicaeum eximium | reverse complement strand
GGATATCAAGGTGTGGATCCCCCCCAAACTCATCACCTGCCATTCACAGACAGCTCTGGCTGGAGAGGTCTGCTAGGGAGCCTTTGCACTGAGGCTCTCTCTTTGTCTTTGAGTGCAGCAGTTTTATTTCATTAGCATGAATCAGAATTGCAAATCTGGTTCTGGCTGTGGCAGGTGGCAGTGGAGGGGAGGGCACCCAGACAGGGAAGAGGTGCCAAGAGGAAATCAGCCCTGCAGCAATGCCGGTTCTATTGCCCACAGACGAGCAGGGAGCTCTGCTGGAAGAGGAAAGGAGACATTTTAAGAGCCAGGACACAGAAAATCCCACAAATGGCCACTAGCACGCCGATCCTGAGGCTTTGGGATTCATTCCCACTGTGATACACAAGCTCCACTCACCACCACAGACCTCAGCCCCAAAGCTGCCTGTGCTGTAATTCCAGGGATTCATTACCCAAGGATGCATCCCACTGATGCCTTGTGAGGCTGCCCTGGAGCAGAGGCTGGGCAGAGTTCCAGAATAAAGCAGGGATTTATTCAAAGCATTTCCTTCATGGATCCACCTTGGGCAGCACAAGAGCCCAGCCAGGGCTGCACCCAAGATGAACCAAAATGGGCACAAAATGGACACCGGGCACGGCTCTGGCACTTTGATCAGTTCTGCTCCATTTGCATCTTGGAGTTCATTGTCCAATTCCAGCTTTAGCCCATCCAGTCCCATCCTTCTTGTTTTTCTCTCTTCAGCCCACGTTGTTTGTGCTCTTGGGCCTGAGGTTTGGATCATTTGTCCTTGGTCCCCAGCTGGAGAAGGAATTGTTTTGTCTGCCTGCTCTGTGCAGAGAGCTCAGCATCCCATAATATGGAGCTCAGAGCCACACACTAAAGCAGCACAGAACCTGAAAAATATAAAATCTCAAAGCTGAGGCATCACCACCACACTTTAAATACCCAGTGGCCCACATCAGTTATACCCCAGGAGCAACCTGAGCCTGGATGTCGAAGGCTGTGAGTGCAGAGCAGGGAATGAGGTGCCCTGAGGACCCTGCGCTCCAAACAGATGAGAAATTCCAAAGGAAGCTGAGATCCAGGGAAGTCAAACATTGCTCTCCAGGACACAGTCCCTGGTGGACTGGCCCTGTCCTTTCACTCCTGGCTGGGAAATTGGAATTCCATCCTAACCCGAGCTGGAGCTGCCCGTGCCCTGCAGTTCAATTGCCCGCTTTTGCACTGAGCAGAGAGCGTGCTCAGAAATGAGGTGTTTTACTTTATTTTCCATTCCTTCCTTTGCTGATTGGATCTAACCACTGATCTGGGAATAAAAAAAACCCGAGGTGGCTGCGGCCAGCATATAATCATTAAATTTGCTTTTGGATGACCTGTGCGAAATTCATCAGGAGCGATTTGCTGGGAAGTTCATTGCATCGGTGTTCATTATTTACTCTGTTAAGCTGAGGCCCAGTGGCAATCAGGGGAGAAAATTGGACTGTTTGGGCCTTGGACTTGGGTGTTTGGAATTTCCTCTGCTGAGCTGCAGCATGAAATGTGTTTGGCACAGACAGATCCCCTCTGGGGCTGCCTCAGCTCATCCTGTGGCACCCAGCCACGGAGGAGAGGAGGAAGCAGGGCTGGGAAAAGGAGAGGGAAACACAAAGCAGGCAGAATCCTGGTGCTGAGCACTTCCAAAGGCCTGTGGTGACTTTAATTAGTATTATTAGGTTTGTTTTCCATGCCTCTAGCCCCCAGCTGGGGCAGAGCTGCTGCTCTTGCTCCTGGCTGAGTCCCCTCTCCATGAGAAGGTGTTAGAGCATGTCCAGGGAAGGGGATGGAGCTGGGAAGGGTCTGGAGCACCTGAGGGAGCTGGGAAGGGGCTGAGCCTGGAGCAAAGGAGGCTCAGGGGGGACCTTGTGGCTCTGCACAGCTCCTGCCAGGAGGGGACAGCCGGGGGGGTCGGGCTCTGCTCCCAGGGAACAGGGACAGGAGGAGAGGGAACGGCCTCAGGCTGGGCCAGGGGAGCCTCAGGGGGGATATTGGGAAAAAATTCTTCCCCAAAGGGGTTGTCCAGCCCAGGGCAGTGAAGAATACCCATCCCTGGAGGGGTTTAAAATCCATGTGGATGTGGCACTTGGGGACATGGCTCAGTGGTGGCCTCAGCAGTGCTGGGGACAGTTGGACTCCGTGACCTTGGCAGTCTTCACCAACAACTCTGGGATGCCCCGAGCCACTCCCAACCCCTCACCCAACACTTCCCAGATTCCTGCAGGGTGCTGGCAGCTGTCCCACATGGGGCCTTCTCCACATCCCAGGCAGCCACCTCAGATGTGACACAGACACTCCTGCCACCAACCCCCCAGCGCAAAATTTTGGGCAGGTTCAGCAAGAAACACAAGAAGATCATGGGGAAATGAGTAAACCCAAGCCATTGGCTGCAGGGAACTGATTTAAGGAGCTTGGATGTGCTCCCAGCAGGAATCCCAGGAACACAGCCCTGGGAAGAAGCTGAAGGGAAGGTGTCAAATAAATTCCCACCACCATGAAAGCTGAACCTGCAAAGCTGAGTTTAATAGGATTTAAGTTTTCCACCTCACTTCTCTTCCTACTCTGGAGCATTTGGAGTTTCCTCCTCCTCCTCCCCACACACAGCTGGGGGCTTTTATTGCCTGGAGCTTCTTGTGTGGGGTTTTTACAAGTGCAGAGGGCTGCCCATAAATCTGCTTTGCATGTGGCGCTGATTTGGGAGCTGATTGTTTTTATAATTGAATAGTAAATCAATGTATTTAAGGCCAGTGTTTGCCATTAACACTCCTGAGTAGGAAGTGCTCCCTCTGTCAATAGTGGGGAGGTTTTATGAGGACAATAACTGCAGATTTACAGCTTCAGCTCTGGGTTTTGGGGTTATTTTTAAAGGTCATCCCGTGTTTGCTGTTCCAGAGACGGGAGAATTTGGAGAATATTTCAAACCACAGCCAAGCAGTGTTTGAGATTCAAAATAAGACTGAATATTTGGGGAAACATCTCACCCATTTGTGCCTCATTGATGCCTCAGGTTTGAGCTTTTCTATTTTTCAGGTTCTGTGCTGCTTTAGTGTGTGGCTCTGAGCTCCATATTATGGGATGGTGAGCTCTGTGCACAGAGCAGGCAGACAAAACAATTCCTTCTCCAGCTGGGGACCAAGGACAAATGATCCAAACCTCAGGCCCAAGAGCACAAACAACGTGGGCTGAAGAGAGAAAAACAAGAAGGATGGGACTGGATGGGCTAAAGCTGGAATTGGACAATGAACTCCAAGATGCAAATGGAGCAGAACTTGTAAAAGTGCCAGAGCAGTGCCTGGTGTCCATTTTGTGCCCATTTTGGTTCCTCTTGAGTGCAGCCCTGGCTGGGCTCTTGTGCTGCCCAAGGTGGATCCATGAAGGAAATGCTTTTAATAAATCCCTGCTTTATTCTGTGACTCTGCCCATCCTCTGCTCTAGGGCAGCCCTCACAAGGCATCACCATCACCCCCATCTCCTGGGGGGTGTCCCAGTTCCCTGTGGTCACAGGGAGTCCTGGTGCAGGAGGGAAGCAGGGGAGGATGATCCTGCAGTTTACAGAAGGCAGAACCTGCAGATGTGAACCATTGGGGTTTGGCAAGGAGAACATCCTGGAGGTCACGAACGCTTGGAACAGCAGCACCACAGGGAGCAGAACATCGCTGCCCTTGAGCAGCTCCAGCTTGGCTTTGCAGCTCGGCTGATCCAGAATTGTTCTCATTCTGAACCGAGGTCACAAAAAACCCCAAAGGCTCCTGATGCCTAAAGAGGCTACCTGGGACAGAGGCTACAGTTTGTGTTAGGTTACAAATGCAGGCTGTGCCTGGGTGTGTGCTCCATTGCATCTGTCAGAGCTGGGGCAGGATCTGCTGCTCTTTGGGCACTTTTCTTTATCTCTCCCACACCCATCCTCCCTCCAGGAGATATCTGCTGTTAATGAGCCATTAATTATTAATTATCTTCTGTTCATGGCCATTGAGTGTCCCTGCATGGCTGATAAAATTCCATCATCCCATTGGGAGATGCCCTGCCCAGGGGAGGAGCCAAACATTCCTGCCTGGATAGAATCTGAGCCTTGGAGCAGCACAGGCAGCCTTTTCCCACTGCATTCCCAGGGATCAGCCTTTTCCCACTGCATTCCCACAGGAGCAGCCTTTTCCCACTGCATTCCCAGGGATCAGCCTCTTCTCCTCTGCATTCCCAGAGGAAGAGCAGGCCCAGCTCCAGCAGCCCTGGAGCTCCAGAGGAAAACTCCCCCCTTGTACAGGCTCAGAGCTGCAGCAGAGCCACATCTGTCACTGCAGGAGGAGTGACACCATGGGATGGCACTGCCACCAACACCCTGAGCCACAGGGGACAGCTCCTGCTCTCACTCTGCCTGTGGGTTTGGGTTTTTTGTACTATTGCATTTATATTTTAATTTTCCTAGTAAAGAACTGTTATTCCTGCTCCCATATCTATGCCTGAGAGCCCCTTAATTTCAAAATTATAATAATTCAGAGGGAGGGGGTTCCATTTTCCATTTTACATTCTCCATTTCAAGGGAGGCTCCTGCCTTCCTCAGCAGACCCTGTCCTGTCAAACCAAGATAGAGTTAAAGGAATAAAGTAGGGATTTATTAAAGGTCTTCACAGGATACACCTTGGGCAGTGCAAGAGCCCAGCTGTGGATGGACCCAAGATGGACTCAGAGTCACGAGTTTTCACACTTTGATAAGTTTTGCTCCATTTCCATATTGGGGTTAATTGTCCAGTTACAGCTCCAGGTTATGCAGTCCCATCGTCCCAGATTGCTCTCCTCAATTCTCTGTTGTTTGTACTTTTTTAATACTGGTTTTATACTGGTTTTATACTGGTTTTATACTGGTTTTATACTGTTTTATACTGATTTTATAGTTTTTAGGCCCAAAGCTGCAACGGTGCCCTTGGTTCTGGGGCTGGGAAAGGATTGTTGTGTCTGACTGAGCTGTGAGGAGAACCTGCCAACACTTCATGTGAAGTTGAGAATTACACACTAATGTAAAATCTGGAAATTAGGAGAGCTAAAACTGAAGGCATCTCTCCCAACCCCACTCCCAGACAGGGTTTTTTGTCCTTTCTGAGCTCTCCAGCCTTACCCCGAAGCAGCCAGAGCTGAGCCTTCGCTGCCAGGGGCTGCTCAGCGGCAAAGGAATAAATCCCATTAAGGGTTTTAACATTTATGACCAGAGAGATAATAAAAGGATGTAATTTGGGGGTGGCTTTATTGCACTTATCATAATGTTTCCCTGAAGCACAGAGATAAAAGTCAGTGAGCAATGTCCATAAGGAGTTTTTATATCTCCCTCTTCATTTTAGCAATAATCACCTCATTTAAAGATGGGTGTCACTTTACCAATAATAGAAATTCACTGCAGTAACCCCATCCCCAATATTAAATTGTTTTACCACATGGATAAGTTCTTTCCCCATTGTTTATCTTGCAGGGATTTGTATTTGGAGACATCTCCTCCTTTTCCCCATTTTTTTCTGCCTTTTTATTCTTATTTTACTCCATTCTGCAATGTTAAAAAAAAAAAAAAAAGGTGGGTGTTAGACCCAAAACCTCAAATATCTTTAGCATCTTTAGTTCAAATTTGTATTAGGAGCAGATTGCTGTCTGTAAGATACACGTGATATAAAAACAGGACAACACACAAAGATATCTCAAAAGCTGTAGTTTTGCTTTCCCCTGCTGTGACAGTCTCATTTCTCATTATTTCCCAAAAACCTGGCAAAATTATATAGATTTTTTTTCCCCCATCACTTCTGAAATGGTACCTTTTTCTTAAGGAAAAAAAGTACTTCACCACCAACTATGGAGCGTTAATGGTGTGTCATGACAGAAAATATAGTACCAGAGATATATTTATATTTATATTTATATTTATATTTATATTTATATTTATATTTATATTTATATTTATATTTAGTGTCTATACATATATATCTATAAAAAAAGAATATTCCCAGGTGTGCTCCAGTGCAATTGGAGGTACTGATTCCTAACAAGAGGCATTTTCCCCTTCAATTTTTTCGCCCTGAAATCCCTCTTTTATGCAATTTTTGGTCTTTTCCAATGGAACGGAACAATGCATGTCATGTGATTGTTAAATAGCACACGTGGAAGCCGTTTGCATCCTCAGGGGTGGCAATGTTAATATGCAAATCGGGCTTAATAAGGGTCTGGGTTACTTTATGGTTGACCAAAGATGTAGAATAAACTCTTTGGTGTCCCTCCACTCACTGAGGTGGCAGTAAATGCTCTGTCTTCGCCAGAGAGTCTTTGTGCGCCTCTTTATCTCCTTAAATTGACATATTTATAACGTGTATAAGTTTGTTCTGCACCTCCAGGAGGGAGCGAGGCCAATGGCTGCCTCAGGGAGGCGAACTACAACTCCCAAGATGCTCCGCGGCGCGGCGGAACGAGCAGGAGCGCGCCGCGCCGCGAACTACAATTCCCATGCTGCACCGCTGCACGCTCTGCGCTCCTATTGGCTGGTGGGCGGTTGGCGCGAATCGCCGCCCTCGGGGTAGAGGGGCGCTTCCCGTCTCCATGGCAACGCGTAAACAAATGGCGGCGGCCGGGCCTGAGCGGGGTCGGGGCCGATAGCGGAGTCTCCTCCGTCTCTTCCCACCTTGTTACAGCTCATGGCGGGCAGTGAGGAGAACGGGAGAGAAGGCAGCCTCGGGGAGCCGCTTCCCCCTTCGCAGGAGCCGCCGCAGCCCCTCGCTGAGGGGCTCCCCGAGGAGCAGCCCCGGCTGGGCCCGCCTCACCGCGAGGATGAGCAGGAGGAGGACGGCGAAGAGGAAGAGTCGGAGCGCTCAGAGGTTCAGCCCAGGGCTCCCCGGCTGTCTGGGGAGGGGATGTGCTTGTGGGGGAGCTGCCCTTTCCCCCTCAGTGCAGATGTGGGGGAAGGAAGGGCGGCATTTCTCATTTCTGCCTCGTTCAGGGTCCCTCCCATCCCCGCGGTGTCCAGGGCACTTCTGGATCGTCCCCCTCCCTCTCCCAGAATCAATTAGATTGGGAAAAAAGTTGAATATTATCAATTCCAACCATTAACCCAGCACTGCCAAGTCTCCTGGCCGTATAAAATCAAGGATAAACTCACACATGTATGGCCAAATTAACCCTATTTCCTGCTTAAATTCCCAGCCCTGAGCTTCAATAAACCCCATGGACACGTGGGAATTTTCTCTCCCTGCCCTGCTGGGCTTGAAATCCCAACCCCACAAAACATCACTTCGTGTTTTGCCATGTGGAAATTATTCTGTGCTCTCCCTTGCTACAACGTGTAGGTGCTATAATGAAATTAAAATTATTTTATTCTTTATCTCGATCCCTAGATTAGCAATTTTTGTGTGGCCCCTCCAAGCTCGTAGGAATTTCACAAACCATTGGCTGGTTTTGTCATTAAACCGGTCATTAGTGCCATCTGTCAAGCAGCCTCTTTGGCAAAGATTTTTCCTCTGAGGAGCAGATCATGCTGAAAAAAATGGAGAGGGCTTCCAAAAATTTGCATTTTGGGGTGCAGCACCCCGGTAGTGCTGTTAACATCCATAATGTGTGGGAGCCCAACAGCTCAGGGAATGGGACCTGTGCTTCAGCCAGGGGGGAAAAAATTAAAAATCCCATCAAAAACCTGATGAACATTCCCAAATGGATGGAGCTGGCACGTTTCTGGTTAGTTTTGAGGGCAGGGTTCATCATTTTTCCTAATAATAACTTTTCTTTGTGGGGTGGTGAAGTGTTGGAAGCAGCATTTGAGGACTTTTATCCACCCTGCTCCCACTCAAACCCCTCTGGATTCTCCCAAGTGTGGAATTTCCCCTCATAAACCTCCCCTTAATCAATTTTTCCCTTTTCCTGGTGTTTTTTAGGATCAGTTGAAGGGGGTGTTGGATGAAGACACCGCTGCTGAGGGACTCCACACCTTTGGCCACTCAGCCCCTGGCACTGAATACGTTTATCTTCATCTGTCACTTCCAGTAAGTACAAAAAAAATCAGTTTAAGGTGCTTTTCTGCACAAATGTTTCCTTTTTTTCAACAGCTTTGTTTAAAAAAAAAAGAAGTCAAGAGGCAGATTTTTGTCACTCTCTGTTTCATGTGCAGGGTTTTTTTTTTTTTATAAGACTCAGAGTGGCTGCACTGAGATTTTTTGAATTTTTTTCCCTTATCCAGTGCTCAGGTATGAAAAATGTATCTTCCTGCTTCAGTCAGCTGGAAGAAAAAAGTAGAGGAATGTGTAAAACACCTGGAAGTTAAAGTGGTTGTGTCTTTTCAAAGCTCTCTGCTCTCCTCCCTTTCCCACACAGCTTCGTTTTTCCTGACTGCAGCTCTCTTTTTGTTGTTTCAAAGTCAATTTTTTAGCATTTTCTCCATCTCTGGCTGCTCCAACATCACTTTCTGTAGATGTCACCTTGTCCTGCTGCAGCTGGAGGGACCTTGGGGCACCTTTCCCCAGGCAAGCTGAGTTTACACAACCAGTTATTAAAATTATGATTCAAATCCCATTTTTTCCTTTTTCCAGGGTCGTGAGTTGAGTGACATCAGCATTCTCTCAGGATACATTCACCTGCAGAAAATGGACCTTTCCTCCAATAAAATTAATGGTATGGAGTAAATAAACTACAAGTTCTTGGGTTGTGAAACAGTTTCAGATGAGAAATGCACTGGAGCAGGGAGTTTTAGTGTCACAAAGCCTGGCTGACATTTTAATGGTGTCAAACATTCCCACAGAACCAGGCTTGATCTCCCCCAAAATACCCAAAATATTCACGGCCCATTAAGACCAGCATATGTTTATCAGTGGGAACATGGAGCTTAAACTCTCAGTTTATGACCCAGAGATAAAATTGCAGCAGATATGTCAGGGTGGAGGTGGAGATTTGGCACGTGCAGGTGGCAGAATATTCAAGTTATGCTTGGTTTGGTTTTCCCCCAGCCTTGAGTTTTCCCTTGTCAAGGTTTTCCACGGGTGACAAAAGGTAAAAAAATTACATTTTTTACTTTTAGAAAGGTGCCAGGTAGAGACTGGGATGAACTCCATTAGCTCTGTCTCATTTTTATTTTTTAATTTAACATCAAGTGGAATAAGCTGTGGTGGGGCAGCCACATTATTTCTCTCCAGTTCCTTCCACTTGAGGAGCTGGAGTCCAAGAATAGCAGCACTTTTGTAAAGCAGCTCCTCTCCCTGCCCATTTTAATAAGAATTTTTTTTTTTTCTGTGGAGGCCAGATATGAACAGAGCAGGGACTTTTCCATGGCAACCACTCCTTTACTCCTCAGTCGTGGCCTAAATGCTTTTCTCCACTAATTGATAACTCAGGACAGAGTGAATCTGCCATAAATATATACCCACCTCTCTATATATAAAAATAATATAAAAATAAATTCCTGCTTAAAGGCAACTCAGGAGGCATAATGAAAATTAAATGTTGGACTTGGATGTTTAGTCTTTGTGGTTTAAAAACTTTTTTTTTTTTCCCCTCCAGGAGAAGGTGTTAATATATCTGATTTCTGCATTTTAGGCATCACTTTCTGAATGTGCAGCTCCAAATTGACTCTTAATTGCTGCAGGATGTAATTATCACATTTTGCTGTGATGATCTTTGCATTCAGGCACAGGATTTGACATTTTGTTTCATTTCTAGATCTTTCCTGTATCAGTCACATGCCTTATTTAACAGAGCTGGATGCTTCCAAAAATGAACTGACCACATATTTCAATTTTAAAGCACCTAAAAACCTCAAGGTAAGTCTGGAAAAAAAAAATTTAAAGGTTTAAATTCAAAACCATTTTCTGAATTTAAGTTAGACATATTTGAGCACAGCCAAAAGTCAATTTTTATTCCCTCTTTGTTCTTCTTTCTTACCTCAGTTCACATTTTCCTTTCCCATTTTCCTTTTCCAATTGTTTGGTTCTGTCTTTTATTTATATATTTTATTTATATATTTTATTTATATATTTTATTTATATTTATAAGTATATTTATGTGTATTTTATTTATATTTTTGTTTATTTATTTGTATTTTATTCATGTCTTTTATTTTCTTCCACACTGAACCCCTGCATGTGGTGGGAAGGTGGAACAAACTCCCAGCAAGAGAAAGTAATGAAGAAATAACCCCAAATTCCTCTCTTTTTTTCCTTTAGGAAGTAAATTTTTCACACAATCGAATCCCAAAAATGAAAGATCTGTCAGCATACCACTCACTTACCAAACTCCTGCTGGATTGTATCCTTTGGGGAATCTTGAATGGGAGAAAAGTTGATTTTTTTTTTTCTGTTTATTCAAATAAATACCTGCTTTCTTTGTATTTTCCCCTTCATGTCAGTTTTGTGCTTAGAACCGAGATGAAATTGTAATTCTGGTGCTAAAACTGAGTTTAATTTACTTAAGCATTAATGGTGTTAAAAGTGAGCACATTTGGGGGATTTTTCCTGCCAGAGGAACACAAAAATTCCTTTTTGTATAATGGAAAAGTGAAAAGGGGAGATGTCCCTTACAGAGGTAATAAAGAATAAAAAAATAATAAACAGTAAATTAATAGTAGTAGTAGTAAATAATATTAATAATAATAATTTTAAAAATTGATTTTAAAATCAAAAATGTTAAGAGGGAATCAGCTTGGAACACTTAAATAAAAAAGGAATTTGTTGTTTCACCTTAGGCCCAACTAATTATGCAGGACAAGGCTGTTCAGTGAAAATGAGAAGAATTTTTAAGAGGGAAAACTTCCCAGAGTTTTTGAGGAAAGCACACAGAGCAAAGGTTGCTCTGCTCCCCACTTCCACATTTGTGGAATCAGAAACACCTTCCTGGCACAAACCTGATCAACAGGAACCTGTAAATTGATTTTTTTTTTTTTCCCAAGGTTTCCCTAAAAATTCCTTCGTGTGCTCTCCCCTGCTGCCTTCAAATGGCTTCCTGAGGGCTCCTGAGCTTTTTATTTTTTTCTTCAATTTTCATCCTGATTCTCTGCTCCCTGAAAAGCAGGAGACAGGAGGTTGGTGCAGATTTTTGCTATAAATGAAATTACCCCAATGCCTTTTTCAGGCAGGGCACCTGCTTTATTTTATGATTTATTTATGTTATTCCCACTTTACAAAGCGTGCAGGTGAGATAAAAATGGCATCAAACCACTCTCCTTTTGCAATCCTAATTTTCCATCGAGGAGCAAAAACCCCTCCAGCAAAAGGAAAAAGGGAAGAAAATGTTAAAATTTTTTTTTTAAAAATCAAAAAAAAAAAAAAAGTTAAAAGAAATCAAATATTTCTCTTGTGGATCTGATTTGTAGGTTTTGATTTGGTTTTGCGCTGCCTTGGATTTCTTGATTTGTCAAGGAAGGTGTTGGTGAAATGGGGATAATTTTTATATGCACAAGAGAATCCCCTAAAACAGAGGGAAATGAGGGCAGGGTTGGAAATGCAGAATTGAGAGCAGCAAAGTGGCACCGATGTGTTTCACACACTCCTCACCTGGCACACAAAACCTTCACATTTTTAATCACAGATGAAAAAATCCTCTCTGAAATATCCTGCAGAAGCAGAAACGTTTGGCATTCCTTTCTCACTGGCAGTAACTAAATTTCCTCACCATTTTGAGGTGAATTATGATGCAGATGGGCAGGTCATGATCACCTTTTTTTTTGTGCAGCTTTCTAAAGGAATTGTAAGAGAGGAATTGCCCAAAGCAGAAAGAGACACAACTTGTCAAAAAATACATGACAAAGCTTTAGAGTGAGTCATTAAAAGGCTAAAATTGAATTTATTATTAGTCAGTGCTGAGCAATTTGCTGCCTCACATTGATGTTTGTGGCTTAAAATTTAATTTTTCCTTGTTCAAACTTTTGCCTAACTCCAGTCACCAAAGAGTCCCATCCCTGGGACAGAGTTTTGCCTGATTTTGGGCAGACCCAGAGTCAGGTTCCTCTCACTTCATCCATTTAAAGGAGAAAGTGGAGCTGGATTTGTTGTCAGAGGTTCTTTGTTTAAGGAGTTTGAGGAGTTCTGTTCATGCTCAAGTTCGCTGAGAGGAATTCTAATTACTTGCAGTGCTGTTTTTAACTGTAATGTTAATTTAAAATACATTTTCTCCTCTCAGGACAGATGACCAGGACACAACAGGTATAATTTAGACTGAAATAAAATGATAACTTGAATAATTTCTGTAGGATGCTCCGAGCAGTGGGAGTTAAACCCCCTCAGGATGAATCCTTTCCCGTCCAGCTCCCCACGCCATAAACTCAGTTCGTTAATTTATCACCTAATTACTGCTCAGCTTTTGTGTTCAGCTCTTTTTTTTTTTCCTGAAAGCTGTGCACAGTTAATGAGATTGAGGAGCTCAGAGGGCTGGAGAGGTGTCACAGCCTGACCCAGCTGGGATTGTCACACAACAGGCTCACTGCCATCAGGGGCCTGCAGAATCTGCCCATCAAAATCCTCGATCTGGTGAGAAAGAAATCGTCCTGGTGCTTTTCCTGCTTGTCTCTTACCAATGGATAAGATTAAAAATATTGAGATAATTACATAATATATATATTTAATATATATTTTATAATATATAATATATAATATATGCACTACATAATATACATAATATATCTCTTACATAATGTATATACATAGTGTATATACATAGTGTATATATAATATATATAATGTATATATATAAATATAGATACATTATATATACATAATATATATAAATGTATATATTATGTGCTATTTATAATTTATAGATATTATTATATTATATTATATTATATTATATTA
>VWZP01008991.1:0-11944 GCA_013396995.1 Dicaeum eximium | reverse complement strand
ATCATTTATATTATTTATATCTTACATAATATACATAATATATATATGTGTATATATATACATTATATATTGTGTGTATATATTCTGTATATTATGTACTATATATTATAGACTGTAATATATGTGTATATATATATACACATAATATATATTACATAACATACATTATATATATTACATAATATACATACTCTATATAATATAGTATGTATTTATAAATATTATAATATTATAAATATGCCTCATATAAATATATTGATAATATTTATACTATTATAAATATTATAATTTGTATTGTACACACACATTTATAAATATGAAGATAATTACATAACAAATTATCAGAGCTATCTGCACTACTGTACATTATTTTTACTAATAATAGAAATGTTGCACAGAAACACAACCCAATCCTATTTTTAATGCAGTCCAGTGTCTCTAAAAACCACAGGCTGCTTTTAAACAGGTTTTACTTTGTAATAAGAAGTGAAAAATATTTAATGGGACTTCTAAAAATGTCTCAAAAAACCTGTACAGAGCTCTGATTGGCTACATTAGTTTTAAGCACCCACATAAATATTTGAAGTGAAGTGAATTAATCCCTTACCAGGAATATAAATATTCTTTTCCAATCCTTTTAAAAATTTTAAAGTTTTTTTTTCTATTCTGTAGAAATGGATATAGAAAACACCAACTCAGCTTGGCCCTTGGCTGCTGCAATATTTGGGGAAGGTGTTCACATTTAGCATGGTTTTGAATAATATATTCAAATAGTGTTAATAAAATTATATTTCAGATCTATGACACCTCCAGGAGCTCTCTGTGGTTCCCTCAGAGGCAATAAATTGGAATTTGGTCTCATTTTTAGTGGGGAAGATGAACTCAGACTGGCCAAATCCCATGGAAATGTTCTGAAAGGATCTCTAGGAATGTGAGGATCTTTTTTCTAAATATTTTGAAGTTTTTTTTCTCTAAATTTGAGCCACAGCAAGTCCCCCCACCATTGTGTGCCCTGATTTCCTGCTTTGTTTAAAGGTCCAACAGGAATTCCCTTGGCAATCTGCTCTGTCCAATTTTGGGAGATTGTTAACAGTTAAATCTTATTAAATATGAGCTTGTTCCTCATTTGGGGTTCTTAGGTGCTGATATCACAATTGATAACACAGCTTGTCTTTTGTAATTAACCATGTGGAAATTATGGAAATAGATTTTAGCAGAGCATTTTCTTTGGCTAATTCGAATAAAATGCAGTTCTTTTTTAAAAAATCATTATTATTATTTTTATCCCCTCTCTTCCCAGTGATGCAGTTTTCTCTCCCATTTCCCCTTGTGCTTTTGAGGTTGAAAAGAGGAGAAAGTTCTGAAGTTTGGGAGAAAAACTTCAAAACCTATAAATTCTGCCTTGCTCTACTGAAAACCCCTTTATTCCACTCATGTTTGCAAAGGAAAAAAATAAAATAAAATAAGAAGCATAGCTCTAATGGACTGGACTCTTAGGGATTTTCTGCTTTTAAAGGATCTATCCCCAAATCCCTTTTGTTCACAGAATTTTCTGGGCACCTCTGGCCCAGCATTTTGTAACTCCAGCTCCGAGCTGTGCCCGATTAAGCAAAGATCTAACGAAGCTCAGGAACAGAGAGGGAGCCTCCATGCTATTAATAACCCAATTAAACATTTAAAAGTCAGGAAAAATGTCAAGGACAGACAACTGGATTAACATTAGAGTCAGCTGCCTTATTTATTTCAATAGTTCCTAAATATTTATTAACAGGAGATGAGGCTTTTAGCACAAGGTGAGGCTGATGGCAAAATAAAAATTTGCAGGGTTATGGAGGAAGAATCCTGTGGAGAGGCCATCTGGGAATGTGTGACCACTGGAACAGGGATGAGCATGGAATTGTTGTCCCTCCTTGGATTTTGTGGCAGAAATGAGTTTGTGATTCGTGAGGAATGAAACCATCTGGAGGCCAGTGAGAAATCAGGGCCTTGTTTGAAAAAACTCTGAGGGTTGGTTATGGGTTCTCAAAATTTTGGGGCAATTCATGTGGGAAAATCTGGAAGAATTTACAGGAAAATGAAGGTTTTTTAATTTTTTTTTTTTTTTAGCATTTCTGTGCTGTTGCTGACAGTGAATGGAGCCTTCATTTAATGTGCATTAATATGGATTTATGTATTCCAGAGAGATTTTTGTATCATATCAGAGAATCATNTGAACGGTCTCCCTTCCCTTCTTCCTCACTTTCCTCACTTTTCTGTCCCAATTTTCCAAAAAAAAATCCCTCTGAATGGATTCTGAGGGTCCCAAATCCCAGAATCCTGGAATGGTTTGGATGGGAAGGGACCTCAAAGCTCATTCCAGGGACACCTCCCACCATCCCAGGCTGCTCCAATCCTTCCTTGGACATTCCAGGGATGCAGGGGCAGCCCCAGCTGCTCTGGCAATTCCAGCCCAGGCAGGAATTCCTTGCCAAGATCCCATCCAGCCCTGCCCTGTGGCAGTGGGAGCCATTCCCTGTGTCCTGTCCCTGCAGGCCTTGTCCCCAGTCCCTCTGCAGCTCTCCTGGAGCCCCTTCAGGCCCTGGAATGTGCTGGAAGCTCTCCCTGGATCCTTCCCTTCCCCAGGGGAACATTCCCAACCCTCAGCTTTTCTCCTCTCTATCTTACCTTAATTTTTTCATTATTTATTCTGTAATCACAAGTGGAAATAGTGCCATGATTACAGAGGGATATTCAATGTATTTATGTATATATATTCCATAATTTTCCATGCATCTCTGTGTTCTAAATTTTGAGCTGGATGGTGACAAGAGTGTTCTTGGGCCAATATCAGCTTTTTAAAAATGTTAGAGCTCTTTTTATTGCTGTTGTCTCTTCAAGGTGAGTTGGAGATAAGCTAATCAGGAGAGAGTTGATTCCTTTTTTCCATGAGCAGGAATGTGACATATCAGGATGTGCATGGGGCTAATGCATAAAAGCTTATTTTTGACAGGATTCTCCATGACAAAGAATCCTCAAATCCACCAAATAACTCTTTCTTTCCCTCAGGAATATTGTTTCTCATAGAGGTTTATCAGCAGGAATGTAACACATCAGGATGTGCATTAACGTTGCCTTCTGAAGAATAATTTAAAGGGGAGTTTTAATTAATTAACACATGGAGTTACTTCAGCTCAAAACCACTCAGAATGATCTTAAATTCTTGTTTTTTTAAAAAATGGGCACAACAGGTTTAGCTGCAAAAGTGTCCCTTGTAAACATTCAGTGCTTTTCAACTGTTGATGGTTGGAATTCTGGGATTTATTTCAGAAATCCACTCAAATCCCATTTAATTTGGACAAAACTGTCCTGGGTGTGGTTATTCTTATCTCAGAGTGAGTTTTGAGTAGGCTGTGGTTGAGTTTGTGTTTTTAGACACTCTAAAAGGATTGAGTATAAATTAGGGAGAATCTGGAATCTTTTAGGTTCAATTGGGCTTTCAGGATTTGAAAGGGGCTGTGAAAGAGATGGAGAGAAGTTTTTTACATGGAAAAATACAGACAGGAGAAAAAGAATCATCAAATCCAACAAATAACTCCTTTTTTCCCTCAGGAATTTTGCTTTTCATAGAGGTTTATTAGCAGCAATGTAACACATCAGAATGTGCATGGGGCTAATGCATAAAAGCTTATTTTTGACAGGATTCTCCATGACAAAGAATCCTCAAATCCACCAAATAACTCTTTCTTTCCCTCAGGAATATTGTTTTTCATAGAGGTTTATTTGCAGTTTCTCAGCTTACATTTTCTTTTTTTCTTAGAGCTTTAACCAGATTGAGAAGGTGAATGGACTGAAGAGCTTGAAAACTCTGCAGAGGGTGGATCTGTCCAACAATAAAATAAACAGTCTGCAAGGCTTGGAGGAACATGATCTACTGGAGGAGATCAACCTGGAGGATAACCAGGTACCAGACTGAGCTCTAACAACACAGAATATTTTAAATTTTTAGCACTCAATTCCTTGAATCACTCCAAAAATCATCCAGCACTGCAAGAAATTAATATTAAAAAAGATAAACTTTTTTTTTTCTTTTTTTTTTTCTTTTTCTCTTCTTCTTTTCTTTTTTGAAATCATTGAATTCCTTTCAATTTCTTTCTTTTCTTTTGGTGTTTCCCACGTTGATTCCTGGTGTCCTTATTTAATATCTTAGGTGGGTTTTTCTTCACTCAGGTCCCACTTTAGTGCTCTCACACATCAAGAAATTTAGTGCTCCCCTGGGTGGGTCAGCCAGGGATGAGTTTGCAGCTTTTCCAGCTCGATTATTCCAGAAAATCTTTACTTACATCACAGCTCTGCTGCTGCCAGGCCTCAGAGGGGGTTGTTAATATTTCTCAGCCCAATTTTATGACCACAGATTCTTCTGAGCTCTCAGCTGGAAACTCCCTGCAAGGCAAAACTGCAAGAACTCTGTTAAAAAGTGGATTTTGTTATGCAGCACAATTTTCTGTGCTGGAAGTACAATGGCACCATCCGACTCATTTGAATTTTGAATGCCAAGCCAAATGCCCACAATAATTTTGATATTGATCTTCCAGCGTCCTTAACTGGAAAAAAAAAAATCAATTCATGAATCACTTTGACATCAAAGACGTGTGAATAAAAGATAATCTAAGGAAATAAAAATATAAAGCAGCAGTGGAACATTTTCTGTCATTTCTTCCCCCTTGCAAGAGAATTTAATTCAAGTCACTGTGGTTTTTTTTTCTCCCTGTGTTCAGGTTGACATTTAAAGGTACCTCAATTGCAGCAGACAGGAAACTCTCTAATGGTGTGGTTGTTATTAACATTAATAACACCACTTCCATTGCCTTATTTATTTTCCACTGTTCTTTACAGCACATAAAAACTCTTAATTTTACCCTCATCAAAACTTGCCTCTTTGAATGATGTCATTGCAAATGTTTAATGAGTCACCCTTTTTTGAACTTTGCCTTCTGAAGAATAATTTAAAGGGGAGTTTTAATTAATTAACACATGGAGTTACTTCAGCTCAAAACCACTCAGAATGATCTTAAATTCTTGGGTTTTTTTAAAAAATGGGCACAACAGGTTTAGCTGCAAATGTGTCCCTTGTAAACATTCAGTGCTTTTCAACTGTTGATGGTTGGAATTCTGGTATTTATTTAAAAAATCCACTCAAATCCCATTTAATTTGGACAAAACTGTCCTGGGTGGGGTTATTCTTATCTCAGAGTGAGTTTTGAGTAGGCTGTGGTTGAGGTTTGTGGTTTTAGACACTTTAAAGTGATTGAGTATAAATTAGGGAGAATCTGGAGTCTTTTAGGTTCAGTTGAGCTTTCAGGATTTAAAAGGGGCTGTGAAAGAGATGGAGAGAAGTTTTTTACATGGAAAAATACAGACAGGAGAAAAGGGGATGGTTCTACACTAGAAGAGGAGAGCTTTAGATTGGATTTGGGGAAGGAATTGCTGGCTGGGAGGGTGGGGAGGAGCTGGGCTGGAATTCCCAGAGCAGCTGTGGCTGCCCCTGGATCCCTGGAATGTCCAAGGCCCCCTGGGACAGTGGGAGGTGCCCCTGCCCATGGCCCTGGATGGGTTTGAAGGTTCCTCCCATTCCACAACAATTCCCTGATTCCATCTTTCAGCAGTGAAGAAAACCAGGTTTGTTTGGGCCACACAAACCTTGATTAACCCCAATAACTGAGTGCCCAGCTTTCCTTTTTGCACAGCCCAGACCCCAAACAGCCTGGAGCCTCTGGACCCCCTGATTTATCCCTCTGGACACATCCAAGGACAAAAATCCTGCTCCTTTTTAGCCAAGGAATTGGCTAAAGGAAGCCAAGGAATTCTGCAATTCTGTAGGATGAATGTCGGGTTTTTGGTGGAACTGACAACAGTGTGGAACCCCAACCATGAGTTTTGTGAGGGGGTTCCTTTTGTGATTTTTGTGTTAGGAATGGAAAGTAGATGACACTCCTGGGTTTTTTTTGGTTTTTGGTCTTCTGTTTATTTATTTTTTATTAGAAGTCTAGTGCACCAGACTTAGTACACTAGAAAGCAAGGCATAAAATGGAGATTTAAGAGGCATAAAACACAGATTTAAGGGTTTTTAAAGCTATTTTACTCAACTTTCAAAACATATTTTGTTTCTACTTTTCTACTAACAACTCTTATTAATTCATTTACATAACACACTACAGCTTTCAATGACTTTGTGTTACTAACGCTGCAGAAAATGGAGTAGAAGAACAAGGAGATGAAACAACATCTAAAATCTTTCATCTTGCTTTTTATCTACTCTCATACTAAAATTCTAAAACCTTAAATTTCTCACCCTGTGATAAGCTACATTACTACATACTACTACCTAATTCACACACTTGTAGATTCTAACTCATCTGTGCCCTAGACTCCAACAGATGAACTTGAACTTCAGTGAAAAGAAACTCTTAAAAGGATTTTTTTTTAAACTACCCAGCCAGAGCAGGAATTTAACTGCAGAATTGCCTCACTTAAGCACATCAGCACATAAAAAGCCAAATGTGTTAGGGCTTGACATTTGAAAGAACTGGAAAAATGCAGGTGCTTGGAAATTGCTGTGTGGATTATCCTGCTGCTCCAGCTAACAGCCAAGTTTGTCTCCTTTTGTGCCTGGAAGTGCCTCATTGAGTGCAGTTAACATGTAAACCCCTTTTGTGATTTACAGTGATTTTTTTAATGCTCAGATTTGAAGAGCAGGCATTAAAATACTTCATTTTCCCTGTGCAGTTCTCATGGATTCTCTTGCTGCTGATTTATTCTCTGTTTCTGTCCCTGCTCAGGTGGCTGAGCTGAGTGAGCTTGAGTGGATTGAAGATCTGCCTCTCCTCAGGGTTTTAAATCTTCTAAAAAACCCTCTACAGGTAAGAAAGAACCAAAAATGAGAACATAAACCTGATGGTTTGAATCATTTTAACCCCAGTTTCTTTCTCTAGAAGTGGATGGGTCATTTGTCCTGAGTGATCAAAGACAATTCTGTCCCAACCCTTGTGATCTCTAAATTTTGTGTGAATTTTACAGTCATTCCCAATGCCAGAAAGAAGAAAAATATTCAGAGTTTAATTTTTTCTTGTCATTGCCAGATTTTTGTTGGCTTTTATGAGACTGTCGTGGCACACAATGAAATTAGCAGGAAAAAGTACCTGAAATAAACAGTCCCTGATTTTCCATAATCTGAAAGGATTTTCCTGCTGAGATGTCCTTCTCTTAAGCAAAGTCTGATCAAATCCCTTTCCATTTTTAAATTCCCATTCCCATCTTGGCCTTTTGAATATTGTGGTTACAAACTTTTCAACAACTCAGCTCTTGCTACAACAGCTGAGCTTGTGAAGGGTCAGTTTGGGCAGTTCCTGACACCCTTCAGGGTAAAAAAACCCTTTTATTTTGCAATGTATTAAGGCACATTTAATTTTAGCTGATTGGAATTAAATATTGGCTGGGTGAAATGAAGTATTTTTTGTCCAAATGGAAACTTTTTCCTTCAGGAACGAGATGGTTATTGGCTCTCAGCCATTTTCATGTTGCTCCAAGTCACAGAACTGGATCTCAAGAAGGTTTCGGTGGAAGAAAAGGTAAGCAAACACCATTTAATTCTGGAAGTGCTGTAAAACTCACAGTTCATGAAACTATAATTTAAATAAGAGCTAATAAACATCTGAACCCAAACAAGAAATACCATCTCACACATATAATCCCAACCCTAGCAAAAAAAAAAGTATAAAATTCAACCCAGTCCCACCATCCCAGCTTGTTCCAACCTCCTCTTGATTATTCCAAAGGCTGATTGGTCTCACTGTGGAAATTTTATGTCCCATGACCCATTGGAATTGCCTCAGTTGTTCTTAAAACATTTATGAGTGTGTGGGGTTAATGACCCCCAAAACACACAACTCATTAGTGATCAGCTATTGTTGTGCCTGAGGGTGAATCAGGACTTTCTGACTCCAATATCAGAATGTTTAATATGATTTATTAAAATTACTCCATATTTCAGAAGGATTGGGCTATTTGTGCCCAGGTACTGAGCTTAGATGGTTTCTTCTTCATGCTCAGTACAGGAATGCCAGAAATGCTGACAATTCAGTGATAACAGTTCTCCACATCATTGGTTGAGAGAGAGAAAACCACATCCCCCATGTGGGAGACAGGGCAGAAAAACACCCCCCGTGTCCTTGAACACACAGCTCAGAGAGATGTTTGTGGAATTCTGTGCTGAGCAGTGAGCTTTGCCCTGGGAAGAAAAACCTCAGCAAGTTTGCACCCAAGAAACCCATAAAATGTCAAGAGTTCAGTCAGCATGTTAGTGTAGGAAACAGATAATCACAGCACAGCTTTGATTATATGCAGGGGCTTTATGAAAAGAGCTCCAGGAGCCAGAGGTGCAAACCCAAATCTGACTCCCACAAGGGTTTGAAATGGACATGTTTTATACTTTTTTTGTTACATAACTACATGTCAATCATTAAATTTTCATTGTTCTATTGTATTCATTGATTTCACCCAAATGTGAATTCACACCCAAGTGTGATTTCACACAAGTGTGAATTCCCAACCTCCCAAAACATCGTTTCCATGATTCATATGTATGCACAATAATTATGTCCAATTATCAGATAATCATCACACCTAACAATCCTAGTACAGACATGATGTTCTTAGGCCTAGCTTATTATCTAGTACCCCTAGACTCTTTCCACCCTCTCCAAATGCAAGAAACATTTTAATTCTCTGCGATTGCTATCAAGCAGAGCTTCCAGCAGGATGGATGGAGGGAATCCTTGGAGTCTAGTGCTCTCCCTCCCAGGAAAGACAGGAATGCACTGACAGGAGCCTGCTCACTTTGTTAATGCCCATCCTGCAATAAATCAGTGGCTTTAGTCCCCAGGGATTGGAGTTTGGCCCTTTCCACCAGCACCGAGAGGATGCAAATTAATGGATAATTAAAACCTCAGCAAAACTGCTTTGGCATCCCATGTGGCATCCTGTTTTCTTCCCAGGAAAAGGTTGACTACATTAAAGATGGTGACTGTGTCTGGCTGCCTTCCATCCATCCCTCAAATCATCCTTCAATCCCCAGGGAAGATTCACACAATCCCAGAATCCCTGGGCTGGCAGAGCCCTTCAAGGTCACCGAGCCCAGCCCAGCCCCAAGAGCTCAGCTAAACCCTGGCTAAACCCAGTGCCACATCCAGGCTTTGTTAAACACACCCAGGGATGGTGCCTGCACCACCTCCCTGGGAAGAACATTCCAGAACTGAATTCCAGCTCCCAGCCAAGCCCAGCACAAAGCCTGACCCTCAGGAACACAAAGCCATCCTTACTCCCAGTGATCTGCCAAGCCTTTTGCAGCTGGAAACAATCCCATCACTTCTCCCTTTCCTTTTCCCTCGCCTAAATTTTGGCACCAGGTGGCTGCTGTGAATAAAGAGGACCCTCCTCCAGAAGTTGTGGCTGCTAAAGATCACAGGACTCACCTTGTGAACAACTTTCAGCAGCCCCAGAGAGTCCTGGACAGGTGAGTTCATTTCACAGCTGCTCCTGACGGTGGCACTCGAGTAAAGCAGAATTTTGTGACATTCAGAGGGACATTTTTCCCAGGGAGAACTCCTGCAGGATTTCTGTCAGCAGCCTGGAAACGAGGCAAATCTGATTTGGTTCAAATTGATTATGAAATGAAGCTCTTCATTCACCTCTAAAGTCTGAGACAGATTGTCCACAGCTCCACTCCCTTTCCTCAATCTGTTGGAGCAGATGGGAATTTGCACCACAAATGGGAGATGCACAATTCCTCTCCTGCAGCACAAATTGGAGATACAAAATTCCTCTCCTGTACCACAACTGAGAAATGCAAAATTCTTTTCCTGCACCACAAATGGGAGATGCACAATTCCTCTCCTGCAGCACAAATTGGAGATGAAAAATTTCTCTCCTGCAGCAAATTGGAGATACAAAATTCCTCTCCTGCACCACAAATTGGAGAGGCACAGTTCCTCTCCTGCACCACAAATGAGGAATAAAAAATTCCTCTCCTGCACCAAAAATGGGAGATGCACAGTTCCTCTCCTGCACCAGAAATTGGAGATTCAAAATTCTTTTCCTGCACCCCAAATTGGAGATGCAAAATTCTTCTCCTGCACCAGAAATGAGAAATACAAAATTCCTCTCCTGCATCACCAATGGGAGATGCAAAATTCCTCCCCGTGCCCAAAGGCACTGGAAAAATCCCTGGAGGCAGCAGAGAGCTGGAAAACTTCTCCTTCCCCTTCTGCTGACACCTTCTCTCCCCACTGCTGGCATCCTGTTGGGATAAAATGATTTTATTTGGGGGCTTTGGGGCACGTTTTGTGTTCATAAGGGGAAATTTCTGTGTTTTACTGCAAGGAGGAGATGATTCCATGAAAAAACATGGAAGGGAGAGGCAGGTGGATGCTCTTTTTCCAGTGTCACCACTCCCAGTCTCATTTCTCCTCTGAAAAATGGAATTTTTGCTGCTCTGCAGCTGTGTTAGGATAGTTGAGGAATTCTGGGAAAATTCTTCCACATAATATGAAGGAATACTCTAAAAAAATATATTTATAGTGTATTTCTAGAATATTCTAAATATTGTAATATTTATAAAATAGAAATACTGATAAAAATATAAATGATATCTTTTATATAGTATAATTTATTACATATAATATAGTACATAGATTATATAATATATTGTATAATGTATATATGGTATATATAGTATAATACATAGTATAATATATAGTATAATGTATAGTATAATATATTGTATAATATATTATACTATAATATAGTATATAACATATAATATATTACATAGATTATGTAATATATATTCTATATAATATATTATATCATCATATATATAATTCTATATATTAAATACAAATATTAAACACAAATATATGTATAAATTATGTATATTATAAGTATGTATACATATTTATAATCTGTATAACATATACATATTTATAAATATATATTTATAGTGTATTTATTATATGGGTTATTATTATTATATTGGCTGCAGTGGGCACTGAGATCAACCTTTGTGCCCCACACCTCGTTTTGGTGCTGAATTAATTCAGAACTGAGAAACCTGATGGAAAATCCAGGATTTAGTAACTCAGAAATTTGTATTTTCATTGTGACTTTGTTTTCTGGGATCATCCACGAAAAACAGGAGCCTTCCCAGTAATGACAACAGTAATGACAACCACAAATATTTATTTATTTTTGCATTTCCTAAAATAAAACCACAAAATTGGCTTCTTTTTCTTCTTAAAAAAACCCCCTAAAGGCACAGATTTTCATTAATGAAATCTTCCTCATGATTATTGCTTTTGCCACCCTAAAATGCTTTTTGGAACCAGATTGGGGGAGTCCATTTGCATCTCTCCTTCTCCATCAGGTTCTAATTAATTTTAGGTTAGTGATATCTTTATTATCACAAATAAAACCTGAAAACAAAGCAAAAAGTTCTGTTCTTGCCTGTCCTGCAGGCACAAAACATTGAATTTCCTGTTCTTTTCTTCTCTCTCTCAATTTGGGGTTTTATCTGTAATTCTGTGGTAACACACCAGTGAATATTATGGGTATTTTCCCCTCCTAGAGACACAGGTGACATTTGAAAATATCGCTCAGAGTGACAACAGCTACATGGGGAGCAGAAATTTAATTTAATCTCCAGCCTGGTGGGCCAGGACAGGATGATTTTTGGTACCTGGCTGTTGAGGAAGAACCCATTCAGAGAAGGACCAGAGCTTGATTCTTTTTGACAATTCAAATAATTAATTATTGGAACAACTTACCGAGAGCTCTCCACAACTGGAAGGTTTTAAATTCAAAAATTATCTCAAGGTATTGGGCTGGAAATGGGAACCAACTTGGGGAATTCCAA
>VWZP01008990.1:3158720-3181220 GCA_013396995.1 Dicaeum eximium | reverse complement strand
GTGGCTTGTTAGCAATGCGCTTGGATACAGTAAATGTGCTCGTCTGAAAAGAACAATTAAGCAGAAGCTCGAGCGGTGCAGTTCGCGGGATTCGCGGAGAAAAATCGGACGGAGGAGAGCAGGCACGGCATCCTGCTTTTTGGAAAGCACAGACCACAGCTATATCCTCAAAGAAGTAAGAGGAAATCGCAAGTTTTTTACTGAAGTTGAGCAAACCCAAAGTGCCTTTTTTTAAAAGGCCCCAAAGTGTGAATCTTTGAATGCCATATCTTCCATCTATTTACCAAGCAAGCATAGAAAATACAAAGGCAAGGCAAGTTTCACCTCCAATGCACTGTGAAATAGATATTAATTCTGATCTGGAGAATCAACAACCTCAAGAGGTTGATTTGTCACCTTTGACTCTCTATTAAAACATTGATAATGATTTCACAATATTGACACTTTTCCAATGGAAAATAGGTCATTGTTTCATTGTACCCAAAATACAAAGATTTTGAACTGTCAGTAAAATAGACTTGAAATCAGAGAAAGAAATATAGAAATAGTATGAAAACATTATCACTTTATGAAATTCGCTTTCCTTTTGCTTTCTTTTGATACCTTTCCAATGTGAATCCCCTTCCAGCAAGAAACCTAGTGAATTTCTTGGAATCTCAGTTAGTATGGATGTCTGAACAAGGAAAATTTCATTTACCTTTTGGGCACTGGACATGTGACAATACACAAGCTATCAGAAGACAACTGGTCTCCTTGGGATACACAGGGAATGAAAGCCATCATTCCCACTGATATTCATGACAGTTTCCCAGCTTTAAACCCTTGTAAACTGGGTTTACCACAGTTAACAAGGAAAAGATACTTCCCAATATTATTCTCCTTAGTTTATCTGACCTAAAACCAGAAAACCTAAGAGATAATCACAGAGTCAGTGGCAGCTCTTGTGTCCTCAAGCTTAACTGCATGAAGTACAAAGGTTGCTCTTCATGTATGAAAAAGTTGAGGAAATTGTGCTTCCTTTCACTCTACTTTTTCCTATCAATTTCAATTACAGTTTTTTTGCAACGTGTCATCTCATATAAACTTCTTTTGACCTTTATTGAACTAATTGAATTAATATGACATTTTATGTAGAAAAAAAATAAAACACCTTAATTTACAGTCTTTCATATGTAAAAAAATTAATATTACTTCAATGAATTCCACCTTATGCAGCTTTGAACGTGTGATAACACACAGATGTTGCATCACCTGCATACTGGGAGCTCAGGGGTTCCATGGACACTTTTGAAAGGACTGAGTATTTTTGAAAAGTTCATCTCCTCACCAGCAACCTGAATTCCAACACGTGTGTTTTAAGGAAACCATTTATTTTTATGCAAAGGCATAAACTGGCCTATGAACAAGATTCTGGTTTAACAGCAACTTCAAAGAGTCCTGATGAACGAGCAGAAGGAAAGTGCACACTTAGGCAGTTCAAAGCACTACAGCCATGTTAAGCTGTCAAGATAGATGCAGGGCCTCCAAATCCCACCAATTAATTTTTTTTTTCCTCACAGAAATGTTGTTATTATTAATAGAGATACCAAGCGAAAATCTCTGCATGTATATAAGATATAGATATAGATATGTAAATCAATATTTGCATAAGGACCTTTATACTCCCCAAGCCAAAACTGTTTTCTTTGATTAGTTGAGTCAGCCTGCTGTATTAATTGGCTCTGGCTGTCCCAATTACAAGAACAATGGGGTGTTTCTCAGGTCTGCCACTGATGTTTGAGCACACCATAGTTTTGATGCTATCCTAGAAGCACAAAGTTAATTTTATCTCAAAATAAAAATAATACTGATGTTCAGACTTATGATTACCACAGGGGAAAACTCAATGGAAATCCATTCTCCAGTGGCACGAGGAGTACTGACACAAATCCTACATACATATGGATAATTTGTAGTAATCAGATATTCCAAGCCCTCGCTTGAAAAATATACTCTAGAAAGTATATGTACACTTGTTCAAAACTCCAAAGACATATTTTGATTACTGATAAGTTCATTAAGAGGCTTGATTGCCTTTCTATATAAAAAAAAAAATCACCAAACTGTTTGATGTTTGATGCTTAAATTTGTAATCTAAATCCCGATCTGTAATCTGCTCTTACTCTTCCCAGGGTATACCTAGATCATACAAAGAATTCATCCCCCTTGTATTCAGTGGTGCATATTTTATTTTATTTAGGTAAAAGGTGCTTTGGCTTGACCCACCAGACATGTCTGGAGTACAGAGAACAACCATCCCCAAAATTATTGTCTTTTGTTCCTTTTCTTAATTCTTTCACCAGACTTTACTTGATAAGGATCCAATTTACATTCTTAGTCAAAATATTAAGAACTGACCTTTTCCAGTGACAACTATATTTCTTAGGGGATGTCAGGAAAAAATTTTGCTTTACCCAAAACAATACATAGAAATTTTGTTAAAATGCTAACAGATAGTAATACGTGATTGAAAGTCTGCAATAATTTAAACTGTTCATCTAGCAGTGGTGTTCATCAACAAAATCTGAAAGATGGTAAATTTTTTCTATTTCCAGAGTATTGATTTACAAAATTGAAGCCCAATTGTTCAAACAATAACTGATAACTATAAAGTGCATTAACCAGAGATGTGTTTTCCTTGTCTATCAAAAAAACACCCATCTCAAACCTGCCAGACATCACCAGAAAACCTCAGAAATGTTGTTATTCAGAAGGGAGCACCAGAAATGGTCTTTTCCAATCTCCCCAAGAAAGCAGAACTTTTGCTGGGCTAGATCAGGACACCTGTGGTTTGGTGTAGCCAAGTCATGAAATTTCCCAAGAGCAGAGACCTCACAGTCCCACAGGGACCCCATTCTGGTGTTGCACTCTACTCTTAGTAATTTCTTTATCCGATGTCCAGCCTGAGCCTCTCAAGCTGTAAATTGTGACCACTGCTCCATCTGCCACTGCTGGATCTCCCATTTCTCTGTGCCCCACCCAGCCTGGGGAGCACACCTGAGGTGGCCCCACCACCCCCGTGCAGGGGTGGGGTCACAGCCCCCCACTCACCCCTAATCCAGCTCCCAATGTGCTGATTTCTCAGCAGGAGAACACCATGAGCTCATATTTAACCCCATCAGCTGGGACTCCCAGGTCATTTCCAATAAGTGTGTTCATCCTCCGGTTAAATAATTGCTAATTGTTTCCTACAGCTACTCCCTCAGGGCTTTCCATGGAGAACTGAGCTGTATTAGATCCCAACAGTGCTGCCCTGTCCACTCGTGGTCACAGGGCTCCCAGACAGGTACAAGGTTACAGGATAATGCCGATAAATTTTAAAGCATTCTCTATGCTGCAAAAGCAGGTTAGGAGTTCTTCTGTTCCTTAGACAGATAAAGGATATTTCTGGCAGAACCAGGTTTGTTTCCTTAAATTTTCCTTTCCATATGCTCAGGATAGTTATTTAGTTTGTCTCTGGTACTGAGGTGGCCAACAATGCAGTGCTATTTCAACTAATGAAAAAAGAGAAGTACAAGGTATGAAAACCTTATTCTAAAAATGAACGAAGCAGATGGGCTATGCAATTCTAACTTAGTCCATTTGCATGTGTTTGTTGGTTGCTTTTTTTTTCCCTGTTTCCTTTCTCTTTTTTTTTTTTCTTTTTTTTTAAGTTCTAGTAGATTTATCTACTCGAAAAGGTCTGCTTGAAGCAGAAAGGAAAACCAATTCTTCCAGCTTTAGGGCAGGAAAGTGCATAGCTGCTAAGGAAGAGAAGAGATTATGCACATAACATCCTCACCTCCTACATTTGGCAGCTCCCTCTGCTTGGAAGCTGTCACCCCAGGCATCCAGCCCAGGGTGTTCTAGTCCTAGATATCCTCCTTGTACAGTCTCCGACTTCCTGGAGATGAACCAACACTTTGTGTTTGACTCCCCCCAACAGCTTCAGCTCCCCTCGTGTCCCTAGCTAGCAGCATCAGAGACAGATTATTTCAAGCTGGAACCTCCTGTAGCCTGAATTATCGCTGTATTTAAAGGGTATCGGCAGTAGCAAGGAGGGAAGGAGAAAGGAGGGCACACAAGGGCTCAAACAGCCCATGCTCAGGTTAAAACACCTCTTTTCCACCTGTGAGAGAGGAAAGGAATGTTTTTCTCAGCATCCCCTAATGGCTGTGTGATGTCTTGCAGAAAGAAGCAACAGGAGATGCCATATTTCGGAGAACTACCCAAACACCAAGGGAAAAACTGTAAAGGCTGAAGAGTCAAGCCAACACTTCAAATCTCCTCATAAACACATATTTAATTTTTAATGTAAAACTTCAAATTCAACTTTGCAGATGATAAATTCTGTCTGTAGGTAATTAAGATAATGTGCAATCGGAAGGGCTTTGCAATGTTTTTGCTAATTGACTTTTTAGGTGAGGAAAAAGATCTCTTCACCTCAATCAAAGCTTCATAAAAATTCCCCCATTTTTCTTTTCTAGACTTTGAGTGCATATCTCACCCTGGGCAGTTATGGGCAGTGTACAGGAGGGGCCAAGATGCACAAGTTTTGGTCTTTAGCTCATAACAGGTTTTACCTTAAGCTATTTACAAATCCTGGTGACAGCAGATAACATAAAAATGAAGAGAAAGGGAAAGGTTTCTCTCTGCTTGTGTATGTGGAGAAATACAAAAACAACCTATCTGTGCCTATTACATTTTGAGCTTTCCCACATGGGCACTCCATTTAATATTTTCAAGTGCCAATAGCCTTTTCTATCTCTGCAGCTCCCTCCAAGCATTAGACTGAATCACAAAAAAATATTCTTCAATGATTGACTGTAGTAAAAGGGCTGTTGAAGAGCATGTGTGAGAAGAGCATCACAACACCCTCTCAAGGCCCTTGGAGGGTGCCTTGAGCACTGTAAGTTAAAAGAAGAGGAAAATAACCCTGAGTGACTGTGTTACAATATAATTTCTTCCAAGCAGTGCTGAATATCTATATCATCCTTCCTTTCCTTCTCAGTTTAGACTTTCACACACTTTTTTTTTTTTTAATAGATTATCATCAGTTAACAGGCTTATTGGTGTGGAGGTTACTTTAAAGAACAGGAGGGAGGTATGACTACTTTATTTTGGTTAAATCTGGATCTCTTGATTTACTTTTGCAACCACAGAACAAATTGACAAAGCAGAAAAGTAAATGCAAACAAAGAAGACAGCAGCCAGTGCCACTCTGGGTCCTGTGGGATTTTCTAAATTGCTAAAAGCTGTCACCATAGCCTGAACTATCAAGTGTGAGGCACATGCTGTTGTTAGTTGTTAAATTTAGTGCCACCAAGGGCTACTCCTAAAAAAACCCCAAACACAAACAACCCACCAGTGTCTAAAGCAGTCAGCATCTAAAGCAGATATTAGTAGAGTGATTTCCTTGTGAAGAAAGAGTAGAGTACCAAGAGGATTTCTATCCTGAGTATCATGAAAGAAAGGGCTTACCATGAAAATCACAATATCTCCAAGATTCATGGACTTGTCTCTATGCCCCAGCAGAAACCACAGGGAAGTGGTGCTGGGCAGTTGAGTGCTAGTTCATGACATTTGTTCCTCCTGCCCCTTGATTCACCTGGAACGTGCATTGACTGCACAGCTGACTGTAGCATACTGCAGGTTTTCTGAATATTAATTTTATATTCAGTAATACCCATCACAGCTGAGGGTGGGGTTTGGGTTGCCAGTATCAAGAGAGGTGGTTCCCACCACTCCAGATGAGAGAACCAGAAATCTACACAGCATTGTATCATTCATTATGGAAGTTGCATCTCAAGAGCTTTGGCACACACTGAAAATGCTGAATACATCAGAAATACCTGATATTTGAGTAAACCTTCCCTACAGAGAGAGGTGCTGAGAGCTTGACTGAAACCAAAGCCCTCTCGAGGTGCTGGCATGAAAGGGCAGAAGAAGAAATGGCAAAAGCACTGAACCTGATACAGTGGTGGGGGCTGAGTGAGAACAATCCCCATCCAGAGGCAGAAGTGTCCGTAAATCAAAGTGTAAGGACACAACACACACGTCCCCCACCACCAGGACCTCACCAAGAGGTGCCAGCTGTGTGATGGAGGTACTCAGGAAGTCTAGGATTCCTCAAACATCTGCTGGTGCCATTCAGAATGAGAAGTAAATCCACACTGGCATTACGGGAGATTTATTTTTCCACATTAACCCCAGCAACAACTGCCAAGCTTTTTGCTTGTTTGCCACACAAGTAACCACTGAGTGGTGTAAGAATGGGAGCCAGATGAGGAACTACATGTAGACAAATCAGGATTAGGACCAAAAAAAAAAAAAGCCAGTAAGTGACCAATGAAATAAAGAATTTCAGGGAGGAGGAAGGCTGCAGAAAATGCATTCAGACTTCTCTTAAACTACTGCTGTAATGAGAGGACATGTCATTGTTTCTACAGTATCTTTAAGTTTCAGGTCCACTCAGAGCAGGAGAAGGCAGCTGCCTGTTTTACTAGTGAATTTGTCTTTATTCTGTGGAAAACTACATTAAAGTTAGGGACCCATCACAGGGGGGTTGTTGAACAAGACTCACATAGTGCCAGCTAAATAAAGAATAAGGGTGACATACCCACCACACAGAGCACTGTAACTTCACCACATTTTCTCTGTGCTCTCCTGATCTCCTCCTAACACCTTTTTGTCCATGAGAACCTCAGAAGGGTGGGCAGTGAGCAATACCTTTATTCCTTGATTATGAGAATTTGATTACAAATACCTCTACATGAGAGGATAACGAGGTCCAAGAGGGAATCAAGTCCCTTATTTTTACAGCAATATGGTCCATAGTGCTGAGTTAAAAGCTACACTGCAAAAAAAAACCACCTCTTCAAGGATAAATGTAATTTATTTTAGCACTATTAGTCCCTCTGCCACATGATAAAGCTCTGCTCAAAGCAGAGGGAAGCTCCTGGGTGTATCTTGTGCTCCTCTACACGTGCTACACATGGATCTCCCAGCCGTATTGTGTCTTACAGTCTGAGCAACACCTAAGTGCCAGAGCTCTGTGATGCTGATTTCTAGGTCATGCTGGTTTCTCTCTGCACCGTGAGTTAGGGTTTCATAATCATTTTTGCAGCTCAAGTCTGCAAACAAACTCTGTCTTTTGTGTTACTGGTCTTCACTCCTCTCCCCTTGGCATGACACTGTTTATTCTCTTGTTCTTCATAATTAGAGATGAAAGGGCCTTGGAACTTTTTAACATATTTAAGAGCTTACACCCCTTTTTTTATGTTACAAGAGAAATGCTTTTCTGGGAATAGTGATACAGACATCCAATTTTTAATTTTTTTTTTTTTAATTTCTTTTCAAGTTGCCCTGAAAGATGCAAGCAGGCTTAGGTAGGAATCATTAATGAGATAACTGACTATAATAATCACAAAGTACTTTTGGTAAAAGACAGTATTCACTGAACAGATACCAAACTGCATTTTTATATCATAGAAGAAAATTCCTTTGATTAAAATCAATATATCATTTCCTTTGTGAATGCTTATTTATGGTGTCTTTGTAGCTTCTTCTTTATACATCTGAGTGAATTGATTAGTTCTGTATGGAATGCATCAGGTTACGCAAAGTTTCTTCCCACCTTTGCAGCTTGCATAACACAAAGCCTCCATAGGACACATAATTATGGACATTAAAGTGTGCTATACTCATTTTCTTCCTCTCTAGCAGACTAAAGAAGGCTATAAAATTACAGAAATGTCACAGTAAATACTGGTTGCCTTTTCTTCCCACCATTAGGGTTTTTTTTTTTCCTGGTTTGAGGACAATGGTTAGAGCTGCTCCCCTACGCACGTTGTGAAGTCAGTTGTGTTTAGCAAGATGATTTACAGACACTCTCAAACTAGAGCACACACAGTCAATGAAGCAGATGTGTAAACTTCTCCTGATCTGAGTCTGGGTCTGATCCTGACCTGATCTGAGTCACCTGGGCAGAGGCCAGGTGTAGAACACACCCCTTGCCATGATGTGGACATGACAAAGTGATGTTGTGCTGTGCTGTGCTACGGACCAAAGCAGGTCCAGACCACAGATGCTGCATCCATGGCAGCAGGAACCATGAAGAAGCACTAAATACAACTTTCTGTCTTCCCTCATTATAAAGAAATAATGATTCTGTCCCCGGAATACACATTATTCTTGAGCCAATTTGCCAAATCTGGACAATGCCCTATTGCTATTCATGAGGTACTACACGACTGCTTTAAGTTTCAGCACCATGTCCCCATAGCAATTGGGATATGCAGTAAAGAGCATAAAATAAAAATACTCTATTTCCACCTTATTTTAAGGCTTTTCCCAGAATATCTAGGAGCCAAAATTAGAGCCACCACTCAGCTTCAGCAGCAGTAAGTTGATGTTTGTGAATTAAGTAAAGTAGTCTGATGATGGCAGTGATTATGTAAATCCACTTGACTGCAAGAGGATTCATTTCTTGAATGAGATGGAGATATGACTGGATACTCATCTATTGTTGGTTTAGCAAGGAAAAGTGACTGCAGAGGAGTACCAGTCCTAGGAAGGCTCTGTTTAAGACAAACCTTCATTAATTGCTTCAGACATTTGTCTTGCATCAGATTTCTAATTCGGGTTGCGTCACTGTCACATTCCAGTTGTACCCTTATCACACAGGATGTCTGTTTGCAGCCAAGAAGCTAAAAAGTTATAGGAACTTAGATGGAATCTCACGCTTCATTTCTGCATATGAAATTCTTGTTTGGATAAGCTACAGGATTCCATTCCAAATCTCTGAGATCTAGAGAAAAGCACTTAAAATGTATATACAAATATACAAATCAAAATCAATAACCTACATGAAATCTTGTCTCAGTGAACAGACATTTCCACAATGTTGCTAAAGGAGAAGATATCAAGAGGATGCATCCAAGCAAAATGAAAACACATGGTGCTGCAATTCAGTGTTACCAGAAAACATTCCAGAATTAATTAATCTGTAAATAAATTACAATAAATGACAACAATAGCACCTTCACTCATGGTTATATTAGTATTGTTTCTTAATAATCCTATTCATGGACAAATTTCACACAGATGAAGAGTTTTTTCAATGCTAATAGCAAGATTTTTCATGTTCACCTCCTTGTTGCTGCAAAGCTCCAGGTATTCTCAACTTCTTTCTAGCCTAATGCACAGGATTGTCTAATTTAATTAAAAGACTCAGAGAAGGAAATTAAAAATAGGATGTTTTAAGGGCCTATCTTTTAGGAGCAATGTAATTGAGAAAGAAATGGAAAGGATCTTATCTGGGTATGAAAGAGCCTTGTACTTCACGTATTTTCTGCCCCTTGGGATTCTGATTAAAGCTAAGGTCTACTAACCTTGCTATAAACTCCATATTTATTTTGATTGTCAAAAACAATGACACAAAAGCAAGATTTTTGAATCAATTACAGACTATAGACCCTAAAGATTTTAAACAAGATTTAATAACAAACATAATTTTATTCAAAGGTGATATCAATTAAATTAACAGGTCTCCTAACATGTCCCCTGCTAAATCTGTTAGTAGGGGCTGGACTGGGATCATGGTCAGATACTGGGGAACCAAAGCAAGTGAAATTTAGGATGGAATTTGTTTCTGCACTCCTGAAAGCACCAGGGCAGCTTCTCTTAAGAACATGACAAATATGAACCTTCGTCCTCAGGATGTGCAGCTCCCAACCACCAACAGGCTTGGGTTCCTGCATCCAGAAATTATTTTAGCTGCGTTCTGTAATTTAGTAACATCAGTTGGTTACACTCAGAAGTCATTCAAGAAATTTAAAAATATTTTAAATTCTCAGTTTCAGTGAAGAAGAAAAAAAGTGTAAAAATAGAGTAAATGTGCTAATATACATGTGTTTCTTATAGCTTTTGGATCACCTCACTGAATTAGCTGATGTCATTTTGTAAAGAAACTAAAGAATCAGAGTCTAAAGAAGGATGTGATCATAATTATCACCCACACCAATCAATTAACTACTTTTTCTTCAATACCCCCTTCTATTCGTAATCCTGGTTTTGACTGAAACTTTTTAAAGAATGCTATCACTCATTGGCCAAGCAAAATATAGCTTTTAGCGACAGAACCAGTTAAAAATACCTATTTAATTTATAATCTCAGTAGATTTTTCTTCCCTTGCTTTGCAACATAGAAATGTATCTGCAATAAAGAACATAAAAAATATAAAATGTGTAATACAGAAATAAATAAATAATGTATAAATAAATAAAATTTAGAATGTTGACTTGCAGAGATTAATTTCCCATCTTTTTTTTCACGGCATCCAAGAAGCAGAAACAGTCTGATGAAACAATGGTGTGGTTTTTTTTTTTTTCCCCAAGACTGCAAGCAAATTGCTCCTAGCATTTCTCTAGATTAGGATTATACTGAATTTTACTTCTGACCTAATACATACGAAAAATTCCCATCAGTTTAACTGTCCCTGACTCCACAGGGGCCAGACACTGAGCAGGTTGCCCACAAATTACTCCAGAGATTACTCTGAATCCCACTGGATGGTGCAAACTACAGGTGACAAAGTAATTGTGTTATTTGAGTGGAGGGTGGGAATACCCAGGACAACCTCCAAACTGAATTTCAGCAGAGGAATAAATGAAATTACAGGGTCACATGTACATGTGTATGACTACCTTCAGTTTTACATTCTATTATTCTGATTTTCCAGAAGGAACTGAGGCACATCCTGACTATCTTTGGGGTTTGTTCACCTATAGCTCTTCCCTGACCTTACTCAAATGATTTTCCTAACAAACGCCTACAGTACCTTCTGCCTAGCTTGGTTATACTAATAATTCTGCATTAAAAAAAAAAAATTGAGAGGTTAGAAACAGAGGAATCTAGGGAAAGTTGGTCAAATTTGAGGAGAGATTTGTAATTTTCTATATTAGTTCCCAATCTAGGTATGCCTTATTGGTTTGGGCAATCAGTACTCTGTGATAAACCTTTAAATGGTTTAATGTTAAGTTATTCCATATGTAGGTTAAACTGTATGTATCCCATCATTTACTCCTTTTGTATGCATGCTGAACTGTAAAACATTTAATAATATATATGGGAACTAAGCCAACTCTGACTGGCATAGAAACCCTGGAGATTGGTGAATAATAAATAAAACCATTTCTTCTCTGTTAGTAGCATGTGTCCTGGCTTATTGAGTCCTGCACTGATATATCACTTTTAGGAATTCACTTTGTCAATCAAACTTAAAAATCCTTCCTAAACTTTCCCTTAGTCTTTTGCAAAAAAACAATAAGATAAAAAACTTCCAAGTCTGAAATGAGACCTCTTCTTGCATCTCCTTGGGGGGAATCAAAGGCTGACAGTCTGAATGTGCAGCATGCAAGAATCACAATATGGAAATCATGCCAAAATGTTTAAAAACATAAAAATAACAGATAAATAAGTAAATGGAATCTGCTGTCTAATGCAATAACTTGGCACCAAGTCAATTTTAACCTTTCAACTTTTTTTAATTTATGCAGCAAGGGATTCTGAAAGTATCACAGAGAAATTATTTTTATCCATGGAAAGAAGAAGTGAAAGAATTTGAGAGTCAGGTAGATCCTTTCTACTAATCCCTGGTTAGCAGGAACACTGTGAGATCACAAACCTTTCAATGACTACTGCTGAACACATGGAGGGTTGGAATTGTAAAGAAATGGACAGTCAAATTCTGTTTAGAAGCTAAGGTAAAAATATTGCCAGAGGTGCTGAAAACATTCATATCAATTCCTGTTTTCCTGAACACCAAAGAGCAATAGGAAAGTAAATGGCACCAAGACCACGCTCCAAAGAAGGTGGAGAATACAAAATATGGATTAACCTTCTCTGTCTGCTTTTTTTCCCCCGTGGAAACTCTTGAAGCAATCAGTGTTTCTCCTCTGCACCAAGACAAAATGAAGGAGAATCATAACAACAGTGGCAAAAACCAAGCTCAGGCATTCACCAGAGGAACACCCTGCTCCCAATCCTTTATGAGAGCATCACACAGGATACAGCAGCCATAGAGGTTGAAAAACATCACAGCAACACCACAGGAGCCTGGGGACTCCAGAGGGCCATGCACAGAAGGAGCACAGCTGATCTCCAATAATTTGGATTTTTGAAAAGAAAATTACCTCGCACAGGTACTGCCATATTGACATAAGGTCATTTTTCATCTCAAAGTTAATTTTCTTAATTTAATCACGTTATTTTTTTCCCCCAAAACCTGCAATCTCCTAAGGAACCCTGTCCTGCAGAAAGTCTCTCATACCAGGGCTGTGCTGTGGAGCACAGAAAGAAGCAACACCTTTGGTACAGATGTTGGGGATGCTGAACATCCCCAGCATTGTCCATTGCCAAGTGACAGGGAAATATCTGAAAAAAGAAAGGGTTTCAAGATGGAAATGCAATCCCTACAGCTTTCTGTGTCAAAGAGAACAACTGGCACAATTTTCCTCTTGCCATCTTAGAAGTGAAGGAAGAATCAGCCTTTGAATTTCATTTCTGAGTAATAAAATAGGACATATTAAAATATATATAAAATCTGAAAGCACTAGGTAAAGCACCCCTATGTGTCTAGAATTAGCAAAATTAGTGACATAATTTAAATCCTCTCCTTCCAGGGGAAATTTTAAAAGGGAAAAGGCTGAGCCAAGGCAGAGGAAAGGAAGCGGATGGCAAACTCCAAACCTTCCAAACATAAATCAACATCTCAACAGGAGCGTGTGTGCTGTCCATCCATCCAGCAGCAAATATTACAGCAGTTAAAAAGGCCAATTAGCCTGAACAAGGAGGCTCAGAATGATCAAGGGAGGAGGGCGAGCTGTGCAATATCAGATACAGAAGGGAATGGAAAGATTACAGGATGAAGTTGAGAGTGTACAAAAATGATAAGAAAAGCAAAGGTGGAGAATGAAAGGAAGATTGCACAAGATGATAAAGATAAATAAAAAGACATTTTTCAAGAACATATAGTCCAAGAGGTCAGCGAGGAAGACAGAAGGTCCTCTAAGAGATGGCACGGGTAATTTATTGACAGCAGAGGTAGGAACTGATAAAAAAAATATATATAAAAATGAATTCTTTGCCTCACTGTTCACAAAGCAAGCTGGGGGCAGCACAGCAGAAATAGACGTACTGCACATTTCCCAGGGGATGAAAAAGACACACTGAAGGAAATTAAATCACTGTAGAATAGGTGATTGCCTATAGTTTGACAATGCTCTGGACAGACAGGGCTCTGCCGTGTGTAAAGAGAAAATCTTTATTACAATATACCTAAAAGCCTTCTTGCAAAGCAACAGCCACATCGAAACACAGGGCCAGACTTGGGGCCCATGCTCATGAGCAGTTCCCCATGGGTGAAGCAGAGCTACCTGAATGCATGTGGGCAGGGATAAATTAATTATATGAGCCCTTTAAATGAACTAATCTACTGTCTCTGAAATCAAACCAGGTGCTAGTGAAATTAGCTTTGAGAAATAGCAGAAAAGTCCCAATGACAAGCAAATTTATCATCAACAACCTGAGTGAACCTGAAGTCCAAATCACACCCCTCTTACTCTTGCAAATAATCCTATTAATTTAAATTTAATTATTCACACCGATAAGGCGAGGAAGGAATAAAATTTCCTTTTTGTTCGTTACGTTTAATCACCTGATTTCATTATTTTCATGTGTGTTAAAAGCAAAAAAAATTAAATCTTCAGAGGGACACAGCCTCCCAAGGTTTGGTTGTGCCCCCCCAGCTCCACAGCCCCTCTCCAGAGCAGGGAGCCAGTGGCTCTGGCCCTGGAAAAAGGACAACTTGCAAAATTCCAAAGCCCAAAGTACATAATTTCATAAATCAGTTAAGGAGCTAAGTGAAAATAATGCTATTGTTTATCGCATCACTAACAAACCTAAGTGCTTAAAGGCAAGCAAATTAATATTAAGGACATTCATAAATCTCACCCAAAACATATATTATGCCAATTTACAGCAGCTGAGAATGCAGCCCTTCACTCTCATTCAGTATAAAACATACACGTTGTCCTATTGAACAGAGGAGTCTCAATTCTAGTGTAAAAATAAACCTGATTCTGTATCAGTGCAATTTCATACGCACAAATCTTTCAGAAGGAATTTCAATTAAGTTAACATTATGTATGCACCCATTACTGGCACGCAGTGATTGGTCTCTGACAGAAGGGAATGGACATATACACTTCTAATGTACTGCAAATGAGCAATGCTATACATTTCTCCCTTATTCTTTACAAATAAATAATGTTTCCAAATGTAAGTGATTTTAAGTGTCACTTGGTTAATCCATTAACTGGTGCCTCCAAACAGCAACGTCCTCTAGAATAATACAGGTTTTTTGGACAAAGAAACAAATATATTGAGAATCCCAAGAGGGTGATGGTCTGAGTTAAGGGTATGGTGTTTACATAAATTGAGCCTCTCTTTCTGCTTGATCAAAATACAACTTTAGCTGTGTTCTGACTAAAATGGATTATGTAATTAACTATTCCTTTTTAAAATTACTTTACATCTTTAAATGGTGTGATAGATAAGTTTCATAGAACCCATTAATGATTTATGAGATATATTTTATTTTATTAATAAAATGCTTAGCGAGAGCTTAATCTCTCAAAATGTAATACAATGATGCATGTGCTTTAAATTAAGTCCATGGTTAAATACTCTGATGCATCTTGGTGCAAAGGTTCACCTTGTAGGACTGAGTCTACATTTATGTTTTGGGTAAAAATAAATTGAATGTTTTACACCACGTGTACAAACAAACACACATACACACACACAGAGTAAGGTTTGTGTATATTCACTGTATTTCTGTAATCTTTTGTATATGACATTCCCTTTTCCCAGATATTTACATTAGACAGATGGCACACCCTTTACTGCAGTTGACCACAATTTGGCTGTTTACTAAATATTTTTTGAAATTATAGATTTTTGAGGATCACTGTCTTGATTTAGAATAGATTAAATATTTAGAAAGGCAAGCCATGCTGTGATTATTACAAGCAACTGTTATTTTTTTCTGTGCAGGAGCACCGTGCTTATCATTACATATTAGGTATCTTGTAATATATAATAATATGGCTAATATTCCCTCAGTATGAAGTTAATTAAATAATTAATTGAATTAATCATCGTCATACTGTTAGCTGAAATTCCATAGAGTGGCATATTTTAAAAACTCCGTTTTTGTTCAATGCCTTGCTCAGAGAAAATATTTTTTCTCTCCCAACCCTGAATAGAAGCATCCTTTAAAAAAATTCACCAGCATCGAGAAACAAAATGAAAAGCAAGTTCAGTTTAAATAAATCTCTTTTTACTAACTAGTATATTAAATGTAGCTTTTAATTATTGGTTTTGATTATTTTTGAAGATTTTTGTATTTAGATGGCACACACATTTTCAATCATGTCTTAATTACTTTTAAAAATGCTGCACTGGCTTAGGGACAAGACAGATAACTTGTTAAGCATTTGAAATTTCTGAGCTGTTTTCTCAGTTCTGGCAGTCAATACCCAAGTCCAGATTGTAACCTCCTTTCTGCCTCCAAAGCCTGCCTTGGCTGCGTGTCCAGTGAGGGATTATGGATTTAGCAAGGAAGGTAAGTGTGACTACAAGCATTGGCTCACCATCTGCTCCCCAGCAGAGTTTGGGCCAACCTGCATAGCCTGCAGCAAGACCAGGGCACTGTTCTCAAGCCAGCCCTTTCCAACCTGGCTCAAGAAACACATCACATTCAGTCAGATGATTAGGTCTAAGTAGTCCATATGTAACAGAATATTTTTCCTAAATACCAAAATGAAAACAAAATGAATGCCATTTTTTTTTTAATTCTCCTTCCTCGATACATCAAGTTTTACACAAATAAATACTCTCTTAAGGTTTATGCAAATTATAGAAAAATAAAACTATGCATTATTTAGCAGTTCTCCTATTTCAAGATCTAACAGACTTTATTCACAGCATGTTTTTCCCTAGTTTATGTTGGCCTTCTTTTCTGATTCTACTTTTTAATTCATCTTTTTAAATTATTCCTTTTTAAATCATTATCTTATGTGACTTCATAGATTTTCATGTATTAATCTATTATTAATTTTTTTTACCATAGTCAACTTAATCTTAAATTGTTTAAATCTCTTTTAAGTGTAAACACTTGAACATGGACAGTTTTTAAAAATATGATGCTCTTTAACATTTTGGAGCATTTCTATTTGTAGCTTGTAACCTTATTCAAAAAGTTCTTGCTAAATATGTTCTCTCCTATTATAGGTACTTTTGACAGAATTATCAAGTACCACATGTGACAGGCAATAGTACTGGTTAAGGGAAAGGGAAAAAAAATCCCACACATATTGAGAGGGGGATACATTTTGTGTTACTGAAAAATATGTTTGTATTTTACATTAAAACCTGACATCTGCTTGGTGAATATAAATCTAGATTAATACCCCCCCCCCCCCCCTTTCTCCTTTTACTCATTCAGTTTTCTTTATGCTGATTCAGGTTAAGATTTTTTATTTTCGTGAACAGCTACAAAGAGTGCTGTTAAAAACAGCATTTTCCTCCCTCCAGTACAGCCCTGAACATGAAAATAAGCTGAACAAACATCTTGCCCTTTTTACTTAAACTGTTGTCTGCCCAACTGCTGAATGCACACAGAAAACAATCTAAAATTGTATAACCCATAATAGAGTATATTAAATTACAACATTGGTCAGTAATGGAAACTTATTCCCAGATATGAATTATTTACAGCCCATTTAAGTAATCCATATTCAGGTGTGGCAATGANCAAATTCAGGGGGGGAAAAAAAAAAAAAAAAAAAAAAAAAAGTGCAACATAAATCTTTAATGTTGACCGGTTGAGAGAGCGGAGCTGAGGATTACAGACATTTTAAAGGGAAGAGGGGGGGAAAAAAAGCCCCTGACCGAATTGATATCGCCTGTTCAGTGGCTTGCTGCACCAGCGTGCTAATAAATTGACGGATGGCGTGTCAGGCGTATGAGTTGAAATCCCAGCATTTCTAACTAGGGTGGGATCTAATATCAGTGCACCAAAATAAAGAGTTTCTGGACCTTGATGTCACAGGACACAGTCTGTGCCTCATTTACTGCATCCTGTAGGTGCCTGGCATATGTTATTGCCACAGAAAACCCAGAGCTTTCTGCTTTAACCCCGTAACCGTATTAGTAATTTTTCAAAGCCATTCTCGATGTGTATTCATTTTCCTACAAGCTGTCATTTTACTTTCTTATAGTTTATATTTACTCTCTTTTATTGCTCAGCCATCAGAGCCTGTGCAGCCGTCACACAGATACTGTCCCAGTTTCCCTGTGAGAAATACTGGGCATTCCTCACCAAAGCAAGAATTAAACCCACAAATTCTGGGAAACGTTGCCAGGTACAGTTTTGTTGTTGCTAGCATTTCCTACCAAAAAAAAAAAAAAAAAAAAAAAAAAAAAAAAAAATCAGACAGCTCGGGCTCTCCTTCAAAACAATATAGCAAAAGATCGTGGTGGGGAAAAGCTCTCACAACTGCAATTTCTTTTGTTTCCTGGAGCAGTACCTATATTAATTCATCTTACAAAGATCATTGCTCAAGAACTAAATTTTGCATACATTAGAGAGCAGAATTAGCATCGGGCTGTGTACAACGTTCCAGGCTAACTTCTCTCCAAGCAACCATTAAAGGTCATGTTTTGACGACTGAATGGCATGTCGGCACCTTGGTTCCCCAGAGAGGCATTCCCCAGGTACATGCAAAAGGTTATTAAATTACCTTCCAAGCAACACTATCTCCTCGGATGAAAATAATTACAGGCTTTTAGAGGCATCAGAATGCTTTCTATTTTTTTTAAATAAGATGAAGATGCAGTACCTAATGACCATTTTTGTGTGTGACTCATAGAGCCTGTCAGTGGTGACAGGACAAATGAGCATAATGGCATAGCTTAAAGGGGAAAGGTTCATTTTAAATAGTGACAAATAATATTTAAATGGCATTGTTGGAGACCCATCATGCTTGTAAAATGTAGTTTGTATCTCTTCTTCATCCTTTAATTTCATCACTGTCAAATGGTATTAGCTGTTAATATGCAACATCAGGTGCAGATATAATTTTTAACTATTAAATGTGCCTGTAACTAAACAATGCATCTTGATTGTTCATATATTTTGTGATAGAATAAATAACATATTTTACAATTCACAATTTGCTCTGCCAAATTGTTTTCCTGTATCTATACTAAGGGAGGATGAAGGGATTAAGAATGGTTTAAAATATGATACCTTGAACAAATTTCTTCTTGCCAACTACTGAAATGGAAATGACTTTCTTTTCAGACTAATGTAATTCACAGGTTTGAAGAGCCACAGGCAAGATCATGAGATACAGTAAATTGGTCAAAACAGACCTGGGCAAACCAATACAGGCACGTATATATTGTATACATGTCAATAAAAGCCACTGACAAAGTTAGTTGCCCTTACAATTTGGCCCTAATAGAAAATGGTTTGAGTCAGAATCCTCCCGGTGCTCGTGAAATGGCTTAGAGCACAAACAGAAAATGTTTATTTTAAAATACTGAACAGCAATCATTAAGCAATCTACTGCAGATGTGAATTCTCCAGCACTAATGCAAACACACTACAACTTGGAAAAGTTACTCCAAAGTCAACCCCATGTTTGCTGAAATAACTCAAGTGGATATAATATCACGACACCTCAGGTAATAAAATGGCACCAGAATACGCTTGGCTGAGAAATCACAACTTCTGGAAGTCAAACTTTCAGAAAAAAGCTTCTAATTTTTTAAGTATTTTTTTCACAGCTTCATCATGTTTATTGCTATATTACTTTCACATCATTTTCGCCAAAAATGTAGACAGTTTAGGTACCTTTGAGTTGTTAAAAGTTATAGCCAATTTTCTGAAAAATTATACCAGCTAAAAACACAACATTAAATATTTACCCTGTTGGATGTTAAAAAACGCTTACAATGAAAAATGTTCACATATTGACTATTCAAAATGGCCTTCACTTTGAAATTGTGAAATGGAAGGGATTGCAGATGTACAAGAATAAATATAAAAACAAATGAGTTGACTTGAAGTGTTGCCGGCTTTCATAAACATGCTACTGCAATAACATGTGACATTAATATTTAATTACAAAAGCACTGCTGCAAAATCTTTGAAATTAATGTTTTGCAAAATTAACATTCAGTGCACAGAAGCAAAGTCGTTCCAGGCGCGACTGTGATTAACAATGCCATTCACTTTACATATTATATTAATATATTATTCAAGCTAAGAATTAACACCTCCTAATTTAAATAAGGTGCTACATATCATGATGAGCTAAAATGCATTTTCTTAAAATGGCCCATCTGATTTTAAGCAATCTGTGTTTATCATTTAATATTTTGTTATTGAATACTGTTCTCTGTAAAAAAAAAATTCCTTGTACTTTAATTTCAAGATGAAGAGATCTCATTAAACCAATGCCATAGGATTCAAGGATTACTGAGCCAGTGGAGCTGTGTTTTCCTTGCTGGTCTACCTGGTATACCTCTTTTATTCTCAGGCATCAATATTGTCATTCTCCCACCTGGAGTATCTCTCTAGTTCCCCTGATGTCTACAAAAACAAAAAAACAAAAAAACAAAAAAAAAAAAAAAAAAGAACATTTTCTTTTCTAAACCTTTGGCTGGATCTTCAACTGCTCTAAAGGATTATAAATTCTCTTGCAGCTACATTGATTTACATCAGCTGATGATATAGCTCATATTGCCAGCATTATCACGTTGCTAGTACATTTTGGGGACGGCGATTTCTTGCTGCTCTGCATTCTGTGCTGCTTCTCATGTGTTGTAGGAGGGTAAAGACGAAGCAAGGGCTCAGGGGAGGTGGCGAGTCTCACGCTCTGCCTATCTCACACAGAGCTCTCTCACCCTCCAGCTCTACCTTTTAGCATACAGGAATTCAGGCTTGTATCGAATTCTCTGCGTTTTGAACTACAGAGGAGAGCAACTTCTGGTGGGACCTGGCGAAGCAATCAGGCCTGGAGGACTTTAAATGGGTTGACATATTCTCCAGCAGGTCAGAAAAACCAGTTATTTTTGTTTGAGGGAAATACTGATGAGACAGATGGGTACATCACTTTGGTTTAACCACACAGAACTTCATTTGTCATCTTTAATCTACTGTAATTGTTCAGTTTTCTTATTTTTAAAGCAGTGGAGGAATATATTTCTATGTTATTGCTCACATAACCATATTTTTAAGACCAGTAGCAGTAAGCAAATGGCCATGGTCTATTCCTCGTATCAATAGCTGCAAATTCACTGTCTATAATTTCCCTTTCATTAATTATAGACATTAGTCACCACACACAAGGATCGAGAACTATTTGGTAAAAATTATGCCTGTACAACTTAAGCATCTGTGTTCAGCTATCAAACTTCCCTTATTGTTAGATGAAACCCATGGGCCTAGATATCTCCTCTTCAAATTATGCTTAAAAAACAAAGCAAACAATCTCTTTAAAAAAAGTCAGACAAAAAACAGTGAAGTAGATCAAATTTTTTTTATAATGGTGCATGAACCTAATGTTGGTAAGAGTAGAATTGTCAAAAATATGGTCTGCAAACTATTCAAGAGAGCAGGAATTTAGGTATCGATGAATTAAAAAATATATGGAAAAGTTCAAACTATACAGGACAGTTAGAGGATAAGAACTCCTTCAGTACTTCACTTGACAATATCTTTAATAATTTAGGCTGCACCTTTGCAGTGAGCTAAACAGAGGCAAAAGATGAGTGAAATTGCTCTGTGACTCCACAGGAGGCTTCCACTCTGTGATCTCTTCCTGCCTGGATCCAAACCAACAGCTTTCTCCAGAAGGAAGAGAGAGAAAGGCTGGTCCACTGATTTTATCCATAAATCCTGGTGCTCAAATGATCCCTCCCTCTTTCACGAAAATAACATGAAGGCATTGTGTGTGTCATATATCCTACTATATCTTGCCTGACAGAAAATTCAAATATGAAATAATGAAAAGATATTGTCTTAATCACAGTAGAAACAAACAAAAAAAAATATTAAACTCCAGATTGTTCCTTATTCCTTATATTATCTCAAATTGAGACATCACTGAGGACATTTAAATATGAAAACACAACCTACCTTAGTCTACCTTGCTAAAGATGCCTTTCTTTCTAAAGTACTCCCTTATCAGACATGACCAGCTGTGCACCCAAAAGATCTGAGTAAATGCTACATGCCATCCACTGATGGGCCTACATTTTAATATTTTAACTAAAAAGAAAAAAAACCCTACTCTGTTCACAACAAAAATAATGATTCATCTAGTGTTTTCAAATATTTTATCTGAACTCATCTTATTGAAAGGTCTGCTTTTGTATTGGACTCAAAAATCTGAACAGAACAGAAACAGAAGTAACTTTTCAACTCAGAAACAGGTGGCGGAGAATTTATTAGTTTTTACCTCTCTGAAATCTTGTACTCTCTCACTTACAAAACAAACTTTTTTATAATAAAATTCTGTAGAAATCAATGAGAACCAGAGAGCCTTTTAGAAGCTGTACATATGGCATCCAAGTTTATGATAGCGTCTCCTTCTATTTGAATAAAACATGGCATTTCAAAATAATTTAAGAGAAAACAAAGGAGATGAAAGTGGGAATATCTTATGACCTCCTTGAAAAATGTTATTATTTTTTCTGTGTAGGGAATATTTTCAACACCAAAGCTCAACATCAAAATATGGATATATAATATTCCGTTAACTTCTGATTAAGTGCACTCTACATATTCACAAAAGCACATGGAGTCCTTGGAAATTTTACATTTTAGTTGGGGAATAGTCATTAAATCAATAGAACTATCATTCTGTGGCCACTCTCCCCAACCTTGGGAAAAAAATGGAAAAAAAATATTAGAGTTGAAAAGAAATGGGAAGACAACTCAGGAATCAAGTGTCCTACATTGAACTCCACGAGTCTGACTTGTCATTGCTTTCCTAAAAACTCAGCTCTAATTAAGCTGGGTTTGTATTTTTCTCGAAGCCTGCATAGCTCTGTTCACTTTTATCCTAGTTTTAGCTTCATGATCCACCCAAAACCACTCAGGTAATGGCTGTAATGGCATCACATCAGGACAGGCTTTGCAAAACCAGGTCCTGCTGGCCTTATGGAGAAATGTACACTTCACCTATTTGCTCACAAGTTTTTCTCTCTCTTCCTTTTGTTCACTACCTCTAGCTAAGCTCACTGAGCTCAACTTTGCTGCACCAGCCCCTACAAGAAAAATATTTGTGCCACAAATAGTCCTGCCTACTCCTTTTCTAGAAGGGTGCAAGTAGAAAGTAAAC
>VWZP01008990.1:3134110-3158609 GCA_013396995.1 Dicaeum eximium | reverse complement strand
CCTCTTTTTTTTTTTTTTTTTTAAGTGAATTGTTTCTCACAGTAGGTGCAACACTGGACTAAAGAGGCTACAGCCTCCTCTGGATGGCTACCAAGTTTTCTGCTTTCACTGACGGAAAAGAGATCTGTATTTAATAGAGACTTGTAATTTCCAAGCAGATTTGATCTCAGAATTGACTTTATTCCTATTTAGTGGTCCCAAATCCTTACCTGATGGAGTAAGGACCTTTTATATCATTTATAAATATGTAGCACCTATAAAGTAAGACTTTTGAAATTCACGAAAGAAGGAAAGAAAATTTTGGCTCATTGAGGCAGGAATCACCATTCCTGTCTTTACCTTAGCTCTGTCTTCTCAAAATGATGTTTTCTGCACTGTTGCTAAGAGTACATCAGTGGAAGTTTAACTAAATTCTTGCTAATAAACAGCAAAACCACTGACTGACAAAACCCACATAGTTTTTAATGAAATAAGACTTATCTCATTAATAATCTGATGAGCCAGGCTGTCTTTCACTCACTCTACCAGTGAATTTCCTTGATGGATTGGCTTAAGTAAACCTTGTCTGGCTTTTTGATCAGTGTAAAATCATAGAATTTGGCGCAAAACACTGAAATGTTTTAACCTAAAGGCTTTATTTTAGACACCTGAAGTTTCTGAATGCCAGCACTGCAGCAAACATAAATAGAACCGGTATTTATTGGGAAATAGAACAAGTTATGACACTTTTTGTAGGAATCAGCAGTGATATTTGAAACAAAGGAATCTCATCCAGTCCACAGATATTATAAATAGAGCTGTGCCATAACCAGGATACTACGAAGAAAGAATCAAACAAAAACTAAAGCCAGAAATATGTGTTCACCTGGGGGTGGGGGACTGTCTGAATGCTGCAAAAGTAAAATTCAGAGGATTTATTATTGATAACTAAAACGGTGACCCCTCTGGTCTTGCATGTTTTGTGATGTAACCTGTGATTTCTGCCAAGCACTTATAACAGTTCTCATCACAACATGAACTGATAGTGTGATATGTTAACATCACCACTGATGCACGCCAGCACTACACTTCTCTTTCTTCGCTTAGACAGCTTTCCTTCAGGCCATCAGACACTGGAGGTCTGCACAAAAATTCACCTCTTCAAAGCAAGCAAACCCCCACGAATTTGAGCACAATTAAACCAGTTCTACCAAAAAGGGCTTTACTGATTCCTGCTTTTCATTTGAAATCGGGCTACAAAGTTCAGATCCAATTCCAGATTTTTAAATTGTTTAAATCCCAGTAGCGTCTATGTTTGCTGTCTCTTTCAGACCTATCTAAAAACAGCATTCAGCAAAAGAAAGGGGATAAAAAGTAATAATTTTAAAATCCTGTTTTGCTATTTTTCTTTATTCCTTTCTAATATCAGATAACCTAATAATACAACATATAATAAATATTTAAGGGGAAATAGCTATGAACTTACATTGTGCTTTCTAAGGTCTCTTCTTGAAAGGCTGATTACTCACAAATTGTAATGGGTCTGTTTTACAAAATTTATCTTTCTTTCATGATGAGATTCTTTAGCTGTAATATTCACTTGATTTCCACTGATTACAATAGAATATGTACAAGACCAACAGTAGATGGGACAAGATGGAGCTACAGAAATATTCTCCTATTAGGTACACACACACACACACACTTTCAGGACGTGTAAAATGTATAAACGTGTCTTAAGACATGCCCTGGTGTCCTTGTTACCAGCCTAATGAAAATAAACTCAGTGAATGCATAGATTTCAAAAGCATTGGGCCAGAGGAGCTTTCATCCTAAAAAAAAAAAACAAAACAAAAGCCCAAAAAAGCAAAGCAAAACAAAACAAAAAAAATCCCACCAAAACCAACAGCACAGGATTGCTTTTCCCATCTTTAACCCCTCCCCATATTCCCTAGGGTGGTACCTCAACTCCTTAAAGAGCTGAGCCCCAACATGCAGAGCAAACAAATTTTTAATGTTTCTAATTAGCTACCATCATTTTCTTTCCACCTGAGATGGAAATTTGGATGGTTTAATGGCATGGAGGCCATTAAATTGGGGGTTTGATTGGGGTTCCTACCTGGCATACTACCTGAGAAAGGCTGTGGGTTTCTTCTTCAAGAACAGTTCCTAAATCCTTACTTTTCCCCTTGTATTCCTTCCTCTTTCCCTTCCCAAGCAGCCAATTCTCTTAATCATGCATCTTTCAATTCCCTTCCAGGGGTCTAGTTGGCCCTTTCATTGTCCTCTTGGATAGTCAAACACTGGGACTTCCTACCTCTTGTAATTTCTCCTTGTAAGAGACACCAAACATTTATTTGCCCCCTAAATGTACTTTTCAGTGTAATAGGGAGTAGGCTACTCATCTGAGGAGACACCCAAATGGAGGAGAGCACTACAGATTTTACGGGTAAGCGAGCAAAATCACATAAGATTTCACGTCTGGGGAAAAAAAAAAAGAATAATTTCTTCCCTTATGCCACAGGCATGCTCTGACAGTGATATGTTTAACATTTCCCTGCTCAGGGAGGGCTATAAAAGCATTAATATACACAATGAAGAGAACAGTTTGCTGTAGTTCCAAAACAAGGGTAGAGCTGCACATCAGTTAATCTCACTTCACACACGTAAAAGCAGAAACAGCAGCATCATCTGCTATAGAAACCAACAAGAAACCCCTCCCTGCAACATGCACCTCTACTCCCAAGCCCTATTCAGAAAGAGTTAAAACATGAAATAAAATTATAAAGGCACCAATGATATTTTTATAACAGAGCTATCGCGAGTAAGCTGTATTTTAGAGAAACATTGCACATTTTGATGACTGTCAGAATTTACATAACTTACTCTACATGAATTAACTATGAGGTATAAAATGCAACTTTGGCTAAATAAACCCTCAGCAATTGTAAAGCAGTATTTCAAGCACTGCTAGAATAACAGCAGACTGAAAGATTAAACAAAAAAAGATTAATATTGAGTGAAGTGGTCTCCCCAATATTTAGTTATTGTTGTGAAGTAAATTAAACAATCGGGGAAGATAATCTTTAGAAATACAGATGATAATTCTAGTCGCTATAGTACTTTTTATTTTTATTTTTAATGGGTGTTTGTCAATTTAGTGCCTACAATCAAAACTCTGACATATTAGGGTAATGAACTGGGCCCTGGAATTACCGGAAAACACATAAATACTCGAATTTCTTGAAAACATGAAGTGTTAAGAGAAACAAATTCCAGTCTTTAACATCTGTCCTACAGATTCTTACCATTTATCTGCTGATCAAAATTTCGAACGGTGCCAAAAAAAATCATGAAGTCAAAAGGACTTGGTGGGGGGAATCTTTGTTTCTCTCTAAAAGCCTAAAAGTTATACTCAACTGCAGCACAAAGAGTAAAGAGGTTGTTATTCATATTAACTACATTTACATTCCTATCGCAACATCCAGAGAGCTAATAGTGGGGTTATTAACATAACAAACGTAAATGTTCTATATAAATAATACTGTTTCAGGCCAGCAACCGCTCATCTGACAGCATTTAGGCACAGGCTCAACATCTGTTTATGAACACTTTGCCTAATGATATCATCAGATATCATTAAGTGCGGCAGAATACAGCACAGAGGCAGGTGCAGCTGCCTTCAGTACCCATCACAGAGGAAGAAAAGAGCTGCATTCCCGATCCGAAAACCCATCATTAGGACAATTTTCTTCGACAAACCAGCCCTGTGATTTCAATCTGTATATCACCTGTAATTGTAGTTTTTAGCAAGAAGCTGATTCTATACATTTAGCGACGAATCACGTTGATGGCCTGAATACTGGAAACACATTTGTGCTACCAGCTGCGGCAGCTTTTTTTAGAGCCTGTGTTAACAAAATACTGCTAACAAGGCAATGCTTGGAGTGCAGCTTTGTTTCTCTTTCTTGTTCATAGTGTTTAGATGTGCATAATTATGGAGATTAGCAATTGATTGCTTCTCAATAATAATTGATTATTGGTCACTGAACCTTCCCCAAAGCTCTTCGCTGAAGGTGAGGACAGGTGATAAGTTCATCCTCAGCACATCCAGGAAAACGAAAGGAAAGGTCCAAAAGAACCTTCGATTTGTACATCAGTTTCCATGATAAACAGACCAAAGGAATAATAGAATATCCCAAAGCCTCGTTCGCCCGGAGGCAAATTGTAGAGATCATAGCAAGCCTGCAGAATTCTCCCTGTGGACTATGTAAGAAACATACATCATTTTTATATATGTCAGTTGTTCTTTGATTTGAAAATATTTCTACCCATTTAATTTATCTTTTTCAGTCAGTTTTCTTAAATTGTACAATTTAAGGCTTATATCAAAGAATGAATATCGTTTCTGAATACCCCGAAAATGAAACAAACTGACAAAATAATGCAAGTCTCTTTAGCAGATATGTACAAATATTGAGGCATCTATTGTCACTGACTTCAAAATCACTATACCCTTTTGATCTGCTTTATATCCATCAAAATTTTGGTCTGTAGTGACTGCCTTGATGCAACGTAACATAATGTTGGGAATATAACACGATGCCACAGCTAAAATTTAAAGGCAAATGCTCTTATTTTTGGCTTAATCACCCACTGTCAATTTGGACAGCAAATATCCAATTTAAATTTATTGGAGTGCATGGAAGCCACTCAGACAATAAAGTATCCATAGCGTTCGTAAAATGGTAAACATCATTTCTTCTTGGCTGTTCACAAGTATTTTGAACAGTTGAGACCCATTTTTCTAACCCAATCCTGTTTACAGAAAAATGTAATTGTAAGCCTGACATAGCATACCATTTATCTGCAGATAATTTTTTTTTTTTGAAATGTAGAATTTTGCAAGGACATGTCTCCTCTCTGGCAGAGTGAACTTTACAACCTGATTCATGAAAAATGCAGCTTGTTTCAAGTTAGCCTGCTCCATTTCAAGAAGATTTTTGTGCTAAAATGGGAAACAGATTGCACAATTATGATTCAGAAGGAAAATGCCCAAGGTAGAGGGCTGAGGTTTAAGCAAGAGGAAGTGCCAGGACCAGAGTCAGGGCTGGGTTTCTGCTCAGAGTGTTGGACATCATGAATGTGCTCACTTTTAAGAGGGTCTCAGTCAGCCTTTGTGTTATTTTCCTCAAAGGTGGCACAAAAGTAGCAAAAAACTCAAATTACACATCACATGCATAATCCAACCAAGCACCAAGGGCTGGGTTACACCCAGCCACTTTTCACCAGCTCCTACATGTGGACTTGAAAGAATAGAGAAGGTGCTCAAAACAAAACATTTCAGATGGCATCAGCAGGTATTTTCATGAATCTAGACAAAAACCTAAAAACCATGGATGTATCTGTGCACTCTACAGAAGGGGCTTTCTTTCTAAAGCAGCTTTAATTCAACCTCTGTTTGTGCACACAATTAGATGAGGAGATAATTTCCAAGCACAATGACTTGCAGGTGCAAATAGTGATATAGATAACAAACTATCTGATCTGTGGGCACAGATAGATAGTTAGACATCTAGAATCCTTATGTGCAGCCATAAATAATTGCATCCTCAATTATTTATACAAATAAAGAGAGGAGGCCAGCCTGGATGAGGGGGAGAATTGAAAGGAGGGAAAAAAAAAAAAAGAAAAACAAGCATAAAAGCAAACCAGTACTTGATGCAGAGCAGGTTATTTTTGGTCCTAAGCCCCAACATTTTCAAAATACAGAGGCAACATTAGGATTTCATGTTACTGCCTCTCTGATGCCAAATAGGGATCCCTCATATTTTAAATACCAGGCCTTTTTTGAATTTCAGACTGCTGCAGGATTTGCACCAGAGCAGATGAAGCTCTGTGCAAAATGAAGGTATGAACTAGTAATGTAAACAGTGAATTGCTTCAGCGAGTCTGATGGCTGGGTGAAAATGGTTCCTGCTACGTTTTACATTAGTTTTTAATGTGTCTGTTAAACAAGCAAATTGATGCAACTGTAGAGACGGCTGACACTTTTTCCTCCAAAAACATCCTCAAAACATCCCTTTTAGAAGAGACAAAGGCTAAACAGGTTTTCGTAAATTTGGGAAGAATCCTCAGCACAGAGTGCTCAGGCATAAAAATGCAAGTAATATTTATATCACATAAATTGTACTATCATATGCGTTATATACATATATATATACACACACAAAGTATTATAAATATTGTGAAGTTTGGAAAACAAATTATTTTGAAGTTTGCATAATGACTGTGCTCATTATCCATTCCCTACATGCATAGAGATATGTATCTTCCATCACATGGACACATACAGACATTTTACATCGGCTCCTGCCTCATTTGGGGCACAAATGATTGGTTTGATGCAAAACTGTCGAATGTTTTATTTTACTCCTCTCTCAATAATGTACCATGGTACTTAGGTTCTATTAAGGATTGTGCCAGACCCACTGTAAACAAGAGGGTGTCATTCCTTCAGCTGGGATGTCCACAGTGGGAAATTTTAGGAGAAAAGAGAATAAGCTCTGAAGTATCAACTAACTCAGTGACATTGGGCTGTGGCTTCTTGGGGTCTCAAGTCAGACCCCCAGCAAATGAGGAGGAGCATGTCAGTAGTGAGGATTAATAAAGACAAAAACAAGGACTGGGGATGGGAAGAGTTGATTTGAGCACTGTGAGAGGCCTGAACTGTCTCTTCTTTCAATATCACTTGCTTTTTTTCCCTGCAGTCCCCACACTAGTTCCTTGGACACTTTCAGAATATGGAAGACACAGTCAAATCCCTGATTTACCCAAAGATTGTGTTCTGTTTGATGAAGGATGTAGGAGTGCTCTGAGAGAAGCAAAGTGTGATCCCATCACTGAAGGCTCTCTCCTGGTACACACACATGAGTGCAGTGCTCACCTAAACTCATGTAGGTCTGATGTTTCCTAACTGCCCTGTTCAACCCACAATGACATTATCAAAAACTGTGTTTGGGACTTATTTTCTACCCCATGGCATGAGCTGAGAGGCTGTATGATGCACTCTTCTTGCTCCCCCATTTTTTCCTTTTTAGCCATCCCTTCCTTAATCCTTTCTCTTATCTTCTATGTCCCTTCTCCTTTCTATTAATGTGCTTCCCCATTACACTTTCCTAAATTTTACATTTATACCCAAAATAAAGGATTTAAAACAAACAAAAAAAACCCCACAGCTATAAAATTATGTTTTTAATTGTTTAAGTTTCTCTTTTGTCTTAATTACACATACAGCTCTGTTCAGATGGCAATTATTCAGGATAAAGAAAGTCTCTGGGCTTTAAATGTATATCTTAAAAGTGTCTGGCATGTTTTATGTGTTACTATTAGATAAAACCCACATAGAAATAACAGTAATTTTGTTTGGGTTTATTTGTCATGTTATGCATGCAACTATTACTTGTGTGAATGTGTTGCTATGACAAAAGGTTTTTCCCTATGCAAAAATTTTGGCTTTGATATCAACAGCAGTGGTTGGAGAGGACCATCAATGGATCAGGTTCTCTTTTTTAATTGATAGATTATTGTCCATCATTCTAGGGCAGTTCGCTTAAAAACATGACTGAGCATTTATAGCATTTGCCACCTGCTCCTGGTGCTTTACAGCATTGACTGATCAGAGCAAACAATGTGTGCTAAGGACATATTCATGGTTACTGCTGGATTTCAGTCTTATATTCAATTTTAAGAGTGTGCTGCAAAAAATATAATCCAATTACTAGACATTCCTATGTTTAACCTCTTTCTACACAAAATCAAACTCTTTTTTTTTTGCTTCCAGGATAAGGCTGGCCTCAGAGGCAAAACATAGTGTAATTTGTTGAAAAGTCTCAACCACAATATCTGATTTGCTTGTAGTTCTCAAATATGATATTGTTTGAAGGCAAAAAAAATGTTACTCAAAAACCCATTAACTTAGAGAAAAGTACAGATCTGAGGAGGGTCTGATAATGACTGTAAACAATTAATCTTTATTCAAGATAGCACCCACAACTCAAATTCAGAACTGCAACCCACAAATGTATTTTTTGGATTTTCTTTTGCATTAAAGAGAATGAAACACCTTTATTTTTCAAGCTAAACACTCCTACTTGTGGTAAGGGTTTAGAAAACATGAAACCAACATTAACCCACAAAGCAGTGTCTGCCCAAATGCCCGATGCTGAGAATAGAATCTTAAAAGTTGCCACTGATTTACCCCTTCCAGTGCCCAGTGATAAAGAATTTAGACACTTATAAGCAATTGTTTAATCGTGACATTATTACCCTTTCCATTTTCACATCTTTCAGAATGAATTCCAGAGGCCAGGGAGAATCTCAGACCTGCAGGTACACCACTCTTAGCAGATCAGGGGTGGTTTCTGGAAGGGATTGCAGCATCCTGGTAGAACCTGAGGGAGTCCTGCACTCCACCCAAAGGTGAATCCTTTCTCCACAGCCCAGAGAGAGCAAATCCCACCTACTAAAACCCCACCTGCTCCAGCTGTGCCACAAATCTGATCTCTCTGGCACAAGCAATGGCTCCTTTTATTTTTCCAAGGTTACCTATTAATGGAGGCAGCATGATGTCAGACACAGGTCATTAGATCTGTTTATGTTTCCAGTTTTTGCTCTTCCCTGCAAATACTGAAATTTCCTTTTTTCCAGGGACAGGTTTCTGGCATTGTGATGTGAACCTGCTGCTGTCATAACTCCTGGACAAGCCCATGGTGGCTCAGCTGAGCTCCAAGGACAGCAGCAGGGCTGGGGTTGCCTCACAGGGACCACCCACCCTCCAAAACAGCATTTCCCAATCTGCTGCAAGTATAACCTCATTTTCCTTCTCCAAATACCCAGCCTTGCCTTCTGGAAAGCAAGTAATATTTTTTCCTCTATTCATCTTAATTTTAGCTCTGATATTGTTAGCTACAACTTGAAATAGGAACAGAAATTGGACAAAACAAGAGCTTAACCTTAACTATCTTGAACTTCAAGTGGTTTTAAAACCGTAGTTGAGTCAAATTTGGATTTCCATAGGAGCTGCTAATTATTTATACAAAATACGGGGGTGTCATCACACTTAGGAGTATCACAGTAGCAGAGCTGAGAAAATACACCATGTTTCTCCTGAACAGCAATCCCTTTGCAGGGCTTTATAGGAGTTTTGTCTTTTAAATAATGAAAATTTTTAGACTTTATGCTCCATTAGAAGGACATGGAGAAAACAGAATGAATGAAGCTGGATTAAAATGGCGGAAGGCGATGGTAATTGGAATTCGAACATTTACATATTTTTCTCATTACTTTTTCAAGTAATATTTCTTAAAGGAGGCAATATATTGTCAATACAAATTCTCAATAGGAATGTGGCTTAATACCATGCAATTGGCTTTTTATCAAATTCCGCTGGAGCAACTTCTCTGCCATCTGAGCAGGTTTTTTGCTAAATGCCACTGAAGTGGCGTCACTTCAAAACAACACTAGGCAAGGTTTTGTTTGGTTTTGTGCTTTGTTTTTAGCACCCAAGGGACTTGAGCAGAGAGCACCACTGCCAAGCAGTAATTACGAGGTGAGGTACCTAGGATTTACCATGGGCAGACAACCAGAGGTTCATGAATCGTGCTCTTTTTCTTTTATCCGTATAAAAATGTCTTGAATTTGAGACCAACATCCATGTAATATTGTGAAGTACTCAATAACAACAAACTACCATATGTCATGCAACCCTGCCTACACTATTTGAAAACCAGTTAATACTTTTTTCATTTACTGCTATGTACATGAAGGGAAGAGGAGAAGGCTGTAACCATCAAGCTCTTTTTCCTATTCTTGCAGAAATTTTAGGTTGCTGTAGTAATCAAACACAGTAATATTTATTCATGAGTACATTTGAAAATAACCTACAGACTTTCAACAGCCATATCAGGTAGTTAAACATGAAGTGCCCTCAAATACAGTTTCATCCCTGGTTTCCTTTGTGTACACTCAGTTTGAGATAACCATACTGAATTGTATATAAATTAAGTTTCCTATCATTTAGCCATAATTTAACATATTTGAAAAATCCCTAAAGTTAAAAGGCATTATGGTACCTATGCTATTCAAAATAATCCACTTGGGAGGAACCTGCTCTGTGAAAAACAGATTAAAGATGGCATTTTTGTCTTTTATTGAGAATTTCTTATGCTTTATACAATTCAACGCTAATTTTTAGCAGCGGAGTAAATATTCCGTGTGTCCTTTACTTAGTAATAAAGCTGGGTCTGTGGAAGACAATATAAAACCTTGAAACTAATAAAAAATACTTCCAGAATGAAGGCTCAAAATCATTCATTGCCAAATAGAAAGAAAAAAAATACACGTATCTTTGATTTATAGTGATCATGTTCTGAAATAACCTTAATTTAATAGATAAAATATACCAATGATTTTGTAAAATCGTAAAGAGATACTACAGCTTTTGTAAAATTTGATGGGAAGATATGTTATCTATTGTTTCCACTTCTAATATACATGTGTAAAGCATTTACTAGAGTACTGCTTTATAAACAGCACAAGATGGAAGTATCTGAACACTTAGGTTGTCACCTTAAAACAAACTGTCACACATTTTTCTTCACACATTTGAAACCCAACTTATCAACCTTAACAAGTGTTGTTATCAAAAGAATTTTGGTGCCTTTGTTCTTTCCCTTTTGCAAGTAAATTACACTTTTAGGATTTATTAAGACAAGAAACAATTTTTGAATAGCAGGTCAAAACTCTCTATGGAAAAATTCTCATTACTTTCTAGCCTGAAGCAGTATTTACCACTCCAACTTATCCATCTTTTTCCTGTTTTTTATATATCTATATTTCCAGAATCTTGTTTCTGTGCCTAATGCTATAACATTGCAGCAGTTTGTTCAAAGCAACACTCTTATTTTTGCTCTTAGCCGGTGCTATACAAACCCTGATCAATTATTGAAGTGTAAGCCCTGAAGTAACACAGCCATTACTGCAGCAGGCAGATAAAAATGGAACACTTTTAGCTACAGTATATTTACTTTAGAGTTTCAGCAAACAAACCAACAAGTTAAACTACCTTGTCTTTCACTTTGTTTGATGTACTAATATTTCCTGCGTGTTCAAAAGTCTTTCTTTTAAAACAAAGTTACTGAAATGTTATGGCTGCTTGTTTGTGAGGATACCTAAGCTTAAATATTTGCATGAAACAGCCTTGAGATATAGAAAATTCAGCATTAAAGTAGCACAAATCTAATACAGAAGCTGCTATCTGTAGTGCCATAAGAGCCACAGTTTTTTATGAGCTGTCTGGTATTTAAGTTCGCCAAACTGCAGAGCCTGCATATTGTAATGACATTAAAAATGATGCTGGGAGGTATCTTAAACAACAAACAACATCACTGAGGAAAGTATTCATTAAAGACAAGAAAGAAAAATCAAATTAGAGGTGTTGGAAATTTCTCATGGAAATCAACTGCTAATCACTTGTGGACTTTTCTCCTTCTGCAGCTCACTTCTCTCCACACAAAGGAGTGCCCAAGATGCAGTTTTTTGTGGAAATGCTTTCTTATGTAATTATACAGAGTCTATTTCATAGCGACGCCAGTTCAAGACTACAACTATTCATCTTCTGATGGCGCTGCATGTGCATCTGCACACAAGATATAATGTTTTTCAGTTTAAATGTCTGTTCTGGGTTTTAAGGACTAAATGATAGTGAAGATGACTGGAAACGTTCCAGAATTTCCTATATAAACTGCTTAGAAAAACCAAAAATTAGTACTTATGCTACAGAACTAATAATGTTTGACATTTGCATTTTATCGCTTACGGTATGAAGAGCGGGAAGAACTTGTCCCAGGAAGTTTGGGGGAAAACGATAAAAAAACTCCGTTTTAGAAATGGATGTTTAAAAAAAGCCTGTGTAGTTTTTGCTCAGTTTTCAGCTGTTCTTTTTTTTTTTTTCCAGCTCCCAGAGGAAAGCAGGCCTTGTGGCTCGCAAACACCATACGTGAACAGCTTAGGAGAAGTGATCTCATGAATACATAAGTGTGCCACCACGTCCCACTTGGAGGCATGTGATAACTGGATATAGTAGCCATGAGTAAAAAAAGCTCCATGTATTTAGGTGGTTTCACAGGTTTGGACAAAAAAAAAATCCGGTATCATGATGAGGTGTTCATGCTTGGTTTTTTTTACTCTTTACAGGCAAGAGTGAGAAGTGGCTGATGGACCTGGGATTGCTCAGCCTGGAGAAAAGGAGGGTGGAGGGGGACCTTCTCACTCTCTGTGACTCCCTAACAGGATGGTGTAGCCAACTGGGGATCAGTCTCTTTTCCCAAATAACAGAGTGACAGGAAACAGCCTCAAGTTGCACCGGGGGAGGTTTAAATTGAGTATTAGGAAAAATTTCTTCACCAAAATGGTAGTCAGGCATTAGAGAAGACTACCCAGAGAAGTGCTGGAATCACTGCTCCTGGAAATATTAAAAAATGAGTTGATGTGGTGCTCAGGGATATATTTTAGTGGCAGACACAGCAGTGGAAGGTTCATCGTTGGACTCAATGTTCTTAGAGGTCTTTTCCAACCTTAATGGCTCTGTATGTTTGCATCTTTGAGGACAACCACAAATATTTTTACCAACGTTAGCAGCACTACAGGTCCACACAAGTACTCCACAAGTGTAGGGCTGATCAGCAGATATCACATCATTTCCAGAACACCTGAATTTGCCAAATTAATTCCAGCTTTGAAAACAAAGAAGGAAGCATTCCTGCTCAGCCACCAAGACAACAAAGCAGCTAGTGACATCTGCAAATTGTGGAAACCTGGGGCTACTCTGGTCCTGTTTGAGGCTGGTTCCATTCCAGCTGATAGGAAGCAGCCAGGCAGGAACCCTCCCCTTGCACAGATATGCACAGATGAGGTCTGCTCTTACCACACAACCTTATGCTCATTTCTGGGCATGGCATGAAAAGAAAACCCTTCAAATATGGGGCAGCCAACGCATTTACATGTACACATAGACATGCATCCATACAGAGGATGTAGAAAGTACAATTTCAAGTTAAAAACAACCAGAGTCTATATTTAAGCCTCATCTATAGGCAGTTGCTAACCCAGTCAAACTGTCTCTTTTCACCCTCCATTTCAAGAAACCTTATATTTTAAAAAATGGTAATCACAATGAATGTAAACAACTCCTTTATCTTTCACTTTATTTTTATAGCTAGTACATCTGAGCCTGGTAACATATTCAAGGTATGCCTCAAACACTTGGAAGCAAAAAACCTTTTCATTTGAACATTCAATTCACTAAAAGCGAGGTAGCCAATTTGTTGTTGCAAGCGTCTGTGCTATTATTTTTAGAGCTTTCTGGCAGACAGCTTATGAAAGGTGGCTTGTATAAAGCAGCAACATAATTTGAAAAAGTGCAAAAAGGGAATCTATAGTGATGCATGTCTTTGTGAAACTGCTCTTTATTTGAATATTGCACAGGATAGTCGAAACAGGCTGCCTGGATTTATGAGGTGTGAAGCTATGTCTCATAATGATTAACATTAGAATCACAATTTAGACCTGAGGTCAGACTCCAGATACTACATTAACCTTCTTATTTTTTTTAGAAAATCTGGAGATATTACTATTGTTAGAGCCTTTATTAAAACAAAGATGCTCTTGAGTTCACTGCTTGCTTCAGATGAGTCAGGAAAGTAAGATGAGGTCTTTGAAACTTTATTTCTCTTCAATACTGTGCTCATCAGTGCCTACCTCTTCTCAGAGGAGCTCTGTATGCTTATGTGTAGACTACAAAAAATGCCTGATTTTCACAAAACTTATCTAAAATAATCCAAAATGTAACCTCTCTTGCAGTTATCAATTTTAGGCAGATATGCAATGCAATAACCACAGTGCAAGCAATACCAGATAAACAGCCCTCTAAACCCTGAATATTCTGCTATTCTGTGTGATCACCCTCATGAAAAGAAAATTTTTGCTTATGACCTGCCTTTTATAACCATGTTCCCTACAAGCACTGGGTGAGAGCCACTGGAAGAAAGGCTGCCTTGGGGAGAAGGTTATGCTGTTGCACCTGAAGAACAAAAGATCCTCAAGAACAAGGTTCATCTGGGTGAGGAGAGCTTGGGGAGTGAGTGGAAATCAATGGATGCTTTGTTTTGATATTTGTCCCGCAGTTTACCTGCCGTCAGCAAGAATTTCTGCTTGGTTGGTGACTCCTAGAAGCCCTTGTCCTGCAGGCAGTTTGAGGTTCCTGGAGTCACGAGGAAGCCTTTGAGTCTAACATGGCTGTGTAGGTTATTCTGGGCAGACAATAAACCCTTTTTTTCATCTTCCAGGAGCACAGGCTCTACCCCACATGTGCACTGTTAGAATTCTACACACACGTGGTAAATCTGCTGCTCCTCAGAGCTGCCAGAATTGCCTGCTTGGGGCAAGTGTGACCTGGGCTGACCTGCAGGACAGCAGTTATTTCACACCCTCAGAGAACACCACTGCACTGCTCCTCCCTCTGCCCAGAAAGACTTCTCAAACTTAGCTCCAAATAAAACTTTCCCTCTCATCCCTCCAGGATGCAACAGAGGGAAAAGGAAACTTAAAATAGACAAGGTGAGACTAACTCCATGTGTACATGAAAAACAGTTGTTAAAACAACCAACCCCCTCAGCTGCAGCTAAAATCCTACCCTTACCTCAATTTCACCTCCATTCCACCTCCATTCCTATAATCATAGTATATCCCAGAATAGTTTGGGTTGGAAAGGATCATTTTGTTCCAACACCTCTGCCATGGGTAGGGACACCTTCCACTAGATCAGGTTGCTCCAACCCCCATCCAGCCTAGACTTGGACACTTCCAGGGGTGGAATGCCCACAACTAAATTCATATTTCTTTCCCTTAGAGAGAGGAAAAAAAAGAAAAGACTGAATAAAATAATCTATCCATCTTTCCATGTAGTTTCACTGTACATTGTTTTGCTTATGACTTAGAATATTGAGGTATTTGAAAACTAAAAGCTGCTGAGCAGGTGAATCATAACCAACCCAGATGCACTTCCACAGGTCTAAGCAGATCACAGGCAAATGGTTGAGTCAGGAATCTGTGACTAAAATACTTATCAGATTCTAAAATGACTGCAAGGCAATGCTTCAAACGCAGCTCCCGGACCTCAGTTAAAGAAGAAGTTGCTACAAAAATGTTAGCAAATCATCCTAAATTTTGAATGTAAAAAGTTTATAAACAACAATCCTAATGACAGCCACGTAGCATCATCACATGTTCAAAAGATTCATGTCTTCAGGTGGCACTGCTGAATGCTTTATTGAGGAATAAACTACACAGCACGTAGATAGGGGATGGAAATACTGATATTGTAGGGAGTAAGTTCAAAGGGTGAATGCCTATCAATACCTATGAATGCAAGGAATCTGTAAAGCAAAATATCTCACTTTAAACCAGTTGTCAATTCAAATGAAAATTGACAATTTATATTTCTCATTGACAGGAATTCTAAAGCATATCCCAAGCAAAAAAAATTCAATGCAGAAACATTCATAAAACCTCCATATTTCATAGTGAGTATTCTCTTTGTGTTATGACACTTGACCTACTGTGGGCACAATGGAGAATAACTCTAATTTTGAATATTCATTACATCTTTTTTTAAAAAAACCTAACACAACATTTTAGTGTCACACAGCAATGAAAGCTATTCATGGGCCAAAACCCAGTCACTTAGGTTTACCCTAGACTGATGATTATACATCAAAATGTCAAAAGATATGTATTTACCAGGTTTGATGAAGAAAATCTGACAAATACTATTTAAGATAAGTGGCATTTTCTCCTGATTGTTTTCAAATGAATGAAGGGTAACCTAATGCCCTGCTACTTTGGTGGAGCACTAAATGGCTTCAAAAACTCTTATTTACACAATGCATTGGTACCCACTCTAAAAGGAGAATTGAAGCAGGCATGTTCATTTATAAATGTATCTTAGGTATACGTAGTTGGAATTTCAAGAGAAAATGGAACAAAATAACCCAGATGAACCAATCACTGTTTACCTTTCTTTGTTGTCTTTTCTCAGTTTATGTCATCTCAGTCACCCCATTTTCCTGGCACCACTGTGATTTTTAAAATTGTAAATGTTTCCACTAGCATCAAATTTACTGAGATGAATCATTTGCTAGAGGATCACATAGCAAAGATTTTAACAATCTTCCAGGGTACAGTAATATATGCAGGTATTCTATCAAAAAACTCCACATATCTGAAGTTTTTGTGTGAAAGGGAAGTTACCTATACATATTGCAAATCATATTTAAAGTCCCTGGTTGCTTTCATCAACATTAAATTTTGTGGTGTGAAACAGCAGGTCTTCATTAGTGCAAAGATACACGGAAAGAGATTAAGAGGAAGAGAATTTATGCTGAATTTTTTGTGTTGTCCATAATCTCTGAAACTAGGAATCTTCTAGAAGAGGGAACTCTGTTGTTGTGCACAAGTTTACCCTCCATGCTGTGACCCTATTAATAGATATCCATGTCCATACACACAAATCCAGCAGTATCTGAGCATCTTTGGGTACTCGAGGAGATCAAGTCGTGAATTCACTGAATTCCTTCACTGAGAGGGTGGTCAAGAATTGGAACAGACTGCCTTAGGAAGCTGTGGAATCCCTGGAAGGGTTAAAAGATGTGTGGATGTGGTGATTAGGGACACAGTTTAGTGGTTTAGGGACTCAGTTCAGTGGTGGACCTGGCAGAGTTAGGTTAGTGGTTGGGCTGGGTGATCTAAGTCTCTTCCAGAATTAACAATTCTCTGAATTGCTGCTGCCTGAAGGAAAGCTGGAGCACTTAAAACTGGCTTTATTTCTCCACGGTATTATGCAATTCCCTGCTTGGTCTTGGGAGAAAATAATCTGCAGTGACCACACAACACTCCGAGTTTCCTTTCCCTACACAACAGTTCAGCCGCGTGGTTCACAACATCGTGGTGTTAAAACATCCCCCCTGCACACTCCACACCACCACTGCTGATTATAGTTGCAATTCTTTAGACATTCTGATTCATAGGTTTAAACCTGAAAAACGCGGATTCAACAAAAAAGCTAAACTAAATCCTGAACAGATTTTTTAACAGTTCTGAGAATTTTCAATAAACTTTGAAAAAAATCAGTCATTTAACTTTGTGCGGCTCTGGGTAATGCTTCCTGAAATAGTCAAAATAAAAAGTAGAAAAATCAACTTATTAAAGGATGGACTCTTATGCAGGAGTCTGAATTCAGAAGAAAGTACTAGAGGTGCTAAGAGGCAATTTTTTGTGGGGCATCCAGTTGAATTTTTCATGCCCAAGAAGATTAGGTGACTCTTAGTACTTTATTCCTCCAAGCTGGGGCCTACTCCAGAGATCTGAACTTTGTACTTTCAGATTTTGGCCCTAGGACAGAACTCACTTGTTCAATGAACTGGAAGACAAAATAACATAGGACTACCTCAGGTACAATGGGACAGTGAAAAATCTGAACTAAGTACGATCAGAAATTACATTCTAAGGATGCTTGCCTTCCACTGAACATGTTAATTGGCAAGACTACCAGTCCTTTGTAATAATTAAGTAGCATTAAAGTTCTTTCTCATGGGAAATTGTACAGCTTTTGTTATGTATTTCAGCATGAACTGAGCTGTTCACCGTGTCATGTGCCCCAGAGCAAGGGATATTGAGGGCAGAGAGGAGCATATTGCTACGTGGGACACAGAGTAATGCCAAGGGTGGGTGAGTATCAGCACTGTGACAAACCCTCATTTACAGCTCTGTTAGGAAAACAGAGAGTTGGTCCATCCATTACTGTGAAAAAGAATAAAGAGCACAAAATTATCCCTCATGTTCTCCCATCAGCTCAGTCTCCCTCTTCCACCTACGAAGGTGCAGCAGGAGCCCAGGGGAGAGGCTCTCTGCAGGGCGTTACAAGGGAGGGTGGCACTCAGGCTGGTGGCACTGAAAGAAACTAAGCCAGAGCTGAAGCCAAGCAAATGAAACCAAAAAATCCCATTCATTTAAATGAAACTTGGATCGGTCTCTTGGCAACTGGTGTGTCAGACACTCAGCTGAAAACCCACTGGCAAAGTCGGGCAGGCGGCTGTGGTTCACAGCCACCCTTTTCTGGTGGCTCTGGAGGCCACCAGCTCCTGACCACGCCCCTTCCAATGGCACTGGAGGGGGACAGGACACACCCCAGTATCAACGGGAACATTTTCTTCCTCTGAGGCTGTGAACTAAAATCCATCAGAGCTGCAACTTTGGCTTTGAGAGAGAGGAAGCACATCCATGTGCAGAGGATGACCCTCCTGTCCCCTTTGTTCACTGTTAGGAGATGGAACACCACCATCTCTGACATGGAAGGTCAAACGTGCACCTTGGGTTTGCTCCCAGTAATGAAGGCTCTGCCCTTGACAGTAGTGATGCAAAATAACTTAATTAATAGCTGGACTGAATGTAATCTGTGGAAAGTATTTCTGACAGATGGTTTTCATTCTCTTTGCAAAGCCCAGTGTTTTCAGCTGCCTTTTACAGTTCATACCTTACTAGGCACAAAATCACTGAGATTTTGTCCAATTAGTCCTTTTTGCTCTTTTAAAATATTTGGTATGACTCTAGACTGTATATATGTATCTCCCACACATGCAAATGATTAATAGGCTTTTTCAAAAAATGTTCTTCTATAAATGCAAACATTTGTGTTCCATCACTATATTTTGTTTCTGCACAATGAAAGGAGAATTTAAAATATAACAGAGAATGCCATTAGAATGTGCTCAGTTGTGTGATCATTTGGCAAAATGGACAAATGTCTCCTAAAGAGTATGTTGAGGTTCCCCAAACAAATTTTACTGGTAACATAAGGCAGGTTGGAGTAAATTCCAGCCATGAAACTCTAGTTCATTAATTTTCTACACCAACTGTCTCTTGCTAATTCCACTCACATAATAAACAGCCTAATAAAAATATACTTTCCTTCTTGGTCTCCATCTGAGAATATTTATAGATGCTGTGTAATATTGACAGGGATCTGGTCATTTTTTGTGTGTGTGCGCTTTAGCAGAAATTTGAAAGGAGGTTTACACTTGTATCAGAATACAGGAGTGATATTGTGCTTTGTGATTCTAAGGTGATGTAATTTGTCTACTGCTGTTTCTGCCAACTGGTGACCAGACACTAGAGCTGACTTAACCAGTAAGCAGAGTCTACCATCTGGTGGCTGGAGTGGCTGAGTGTACATCCTACACACTCCTGCATCGAGATTCCAGCGGGACCTTTGTCACTGCTAGACAGCACTTTTCTCCCAAAAGTGGAGTCATGAGGCACATTTGGTCCCGATAATCTTGTCCCCCTTAAAGATTTTTCTTTTTAGTGTAATTTACATCTCTGCCCACAGCCGATTTTCCAGAAAAGCTGGATGAGCTTCTTCATCACTATTTGGCCACTCTTTTCCATGGATTCTGATTGATGCCTTTGTGCATACAAAAATACTCCTGTTGTAGTATTTGATGCTAATTGATCAACAAATTAAATGTTATGAAGTTCTAATATCAGCCTAATCTGACAACTTTCCACCTCTTTTCCTTGCTATTCACTATCTCTGCTATACAAGGACCCATTCCCAGAATCTAACACATCACAACAGGAATTGAAATCTGAATAATTTTGAGTGAATCACCATTACTGGCCACAGTAAATACCAAAATATTATATTTTAAACTCACACATAGCCAAATTACCAGGGATATTTATGTGTGTCATTGGTACACTGAGGGGTAATCAAAGTGAAAAGCAATAAACCAAACTTGTTCCTAGCGATTAATCAATCGTATTTCTCACTCATGGAATCTCAGAGTGAATGGCAGGGGCTGTATGATACAAGTCAGTGTAAGAGCTGAGATCTCATTTGTATTTTCAGATATGCTTTAATACAAGAATGAGGGAAAGCTGAAACTATCTTCACATTAGGTAGAGGGCTGAAAAGTCTGCAGATAATTTAAACCATATTAGCGTATGATAACGTTGACAGTAACAAGATAGGAATGACTGAAACAATCTAAACACTGAGGCAGTAAAGTGGCTTCTAAGTACCTAAATATAAGATCACTGCCAAGCAAAAGACATCCAAAAAGCAGAAAAATGTGTGATGTTCAAAAAAGATATAAAGGATGACTTCATCACAAGTTCCTATTGTGCCTCTCAGTGCACGGGCTCGTGTTTTGCATATCCTCTTTTCTCTGCAATGACTGCACCCGATTAGTCTCTTCAACACACAGTCTAACAATAGGAAATGCTATCCACAAATGGGTTATTTCACACAATAAAAGAAAATCTTACTGAACTATCTTCCGAAAATGATGTACAAAAGGCTGTTAAACAACATGCATCTGGCAAGTCAAATGGTTCAGATGGCACACAAATAAATCCACATACTATTGCTGATTTCCAACTATTAAGACATCTGCTGAAAATCCTCCAGTTAATAGGAGCACAAAATAGCTTCTTCCAGACTCGCCTGTTTCCCTTATCTATCATGTACCCGTGGAAGGAGCAGGGATCAATCTCCATCTATAACAACCAACTTGGTGGCGACTTCCCAGCCACAGTGGGCAAAGGCAACACTCATCTGGTGCTGTTCATTGGGACTTTTTTCCCCCTGGTTCACGTCCTATTGCTTCCCAGGGTCAGAGAAGCAAAACCAAAATGTGCTAACTGGGATTCTTAGGAAATCCACTGCGAACCAAAGAGGTAAATTCTCTTACAGGGCTTTAACTAGGTGGAGTTCTGCTTAGGTCAGGCATAAAAAAACCAAAAGAAAAAGACAGGAGCATGTGAGTGCACAAGTGGAAGAGCAGAAATCCCTCGGCATCAATGCCAGATCCAACTGCCTTAAGATTCATATCATCATTCCATGGTTAATGTCTGACTATGATATTTTGACAAGGAGAGGATCTAGACACCGAGGTGTAATGAAACTGATTAAAGCAATAACAAAGTCTTACAAAGCAGCATGCAGAAACTACAACTGAAAACTACTGTCATACACTAAGTAAGAGTCATTTAAGGACACAGACATTAGCAACAAAATGTTATTCATGCAAATACAGTCAAAAAATTAAAAGATCCCCCCCAGTACTAGTGCCAGTCTTAACTTCTGCAGACCATCAGTATGGTTTTTGTGATAGGAAGGACCTGTGGTCCACTTAAAAATTAGTGGGGTGTCTCAACTCACAGAGGGATACGGTATTTAGAATATTTTTTGTCCTACAGAAAGCAGGAAGGAAATTGCACGATAGATATTCTACCTTGTCTCTCTGACAAGCTGTGGAAGATTACTGTAAATGGATAGTTTTACTTTCTTTTTTTTTATATATATTTTCAAGCCATACAAACAGTACTCAGCCCTGAGTCTAAGACTTAACTGTTTGCACATTTATCAGAGTGTTTACACTCCTATATCTATCTCTAAAGGGGCTTTTAGACAGTATATGGTGTTTTTCCTGACTTATACCTGTAAAACTGTTTGAATATCAAACTGCTGTCACTAATCAGGGGAGTTATATTGTCACAGAGTCTGTGCTCACACCAGGTACCAGGCAGCTTCATTTTAATCAGTTTTCCAAATAATAAGAACGATCACAGTGAGGGTAAATGAACTTAATTTAACTCAGCAGACAGAGATATCATAAGATGCTTAGGTTCCCTTTGTTATAAGCATTTGCACAATTTCATTGGGATAACTGGTAAACCTATACTTTTTTTTTCTCCAGGACTGTTTAACATTCCTTGATCAACCTATATTTATTTTCCTGGGGAAAGACATAAAGCAGGTGTGGGCATAAACATGAAAAAAAAAAAATTGATAGATTCTACATATTTTCCTCAGGGAACAGAAAAAGCAAAGACAACTCTGCTCAGCAAAAAAAGGCACTGTCCCTCCAAAGCATCCAGGTGCTCAGGAATGGCAAGGAGTAGCCATGTATTTGTGTCCAGCTTCATCAGAAGCTCCTGCTGCCTCAGATCCCTGAAGGAAGCACAACTAAGCAAGGATGACTAATGATGATTTTGAATGTTCCCTCTGAACTGCATTCTTTTCATTAGGCTTATCATAACAATGATATTTTTAAGGCTGTGAGATTTGTATCACTTGCAATAGCAATAGATTATCTGACAAGACAGTTGAACACTATAAAAACGTGAGGAATAGTAGATGTAAAGGTGGGAAAAAGACAGCAGAAAGGAAGAATCAACGGCAGAGAGAACAAAGGAAAGAGATTAACTGAGTAGTTTATAACTTACAGTCGAGCAATAAGGCATGGTTCCCATCAATAAACTCCTGATAAAGCAGTTGGAGATGAATTAAGGAAGGTTCAAAGCAAGATGAGCAAAGGACTCTAGATTAAATTTGTGTTTAAGGAATTCAGGGTGTTGAGAAAGGAAAAGTATAGAGATATGGAAGTACCAGTGGGGCTTTAAGATGTTGTAGTTTGTGGTAAGACGTGGCTCTGTCTCTACACTTTTGTCTCATAGTGAACAATTTTTCTCATCCTCTTTCACTGAGCATCATTGTTTATCCCCTCATTCCCGTGCCAAATTTGGGCTTTTTCCACCACTATCATAAAGTTTTTAGTGCTACAGACTCTCCTTGGCCTCCGCACGAGTGCACAGCTGGGACAGAGGCTGGGAGCTGCCTCACCTCTTTTGTGTCCAGAGAGAAAGAGCAGAGGAGAAGAGCAATGAGAGGGAATAACTTCTTCTGCCTTCCCTTCCCCCCTTTCCCATATGAACATGATGACTCATTATGACAGAAGCGTAATAAACGTCTAAAAAGGCAACCACAAAACTTGTATTTTTTTTTTCTGACAGGCACAGATACATAAAAAAAAAACCAAAATTCTCACACATTCAATGTTATAGGATTAAATTATCCACTGCCAGCTTTTGGGGCAATATTTAAACATTACATCCTACAATGAAGCTCAGTTCTAAACTGCTGTATCTGATTTATAGAGGTAAACAGCACAAACTCAAAGTGTAGCAGCACTGTAAAGTCTTTATGTTGCAGCAGGGCTATCAGTTAAAGAAAAAAAAAATAAAAGACTTTTCTTTCCTTACTCTGACCCAAAACTATGCCAACCTGGTGAAATGAAAAACTACTCCAAGTTTTCTCCTTGGGAGAAACTTCTTGCCCTCTTGCTTAGTTTTTTGGTGAGCAGTACCATGCTCCTCATGCTCTGGTATCCCTGACTCAGCTGCAAGGAGCAGGAATGACATGAGGAACTTTCCAGCTCTGGAGGGTGAAGGATGGAGGCACCAACTCTTTGGTGGGCTGGGGAGAGGCTTCCCCCTGCACCCCACTGCTCCCAGTTCTGCAGGCAAGGTTAAGCACATGTAAATTAAAAACTGCAAGCTATTTTTGTATAAAGTTGGTATTACTAATTTGCTAACTATGACAATTTCACACAGAAACCCTTTTGTTGGAAACTGAGTTTCTCATGTAATAATTAGCTGTGGAATATTACCCCAAACAGGTGTCTGTAGCCTGTCAAAGTCAGAACAGGTGATTTAGAATTAGCGTATTAAAAGAACTGTGAATTAGCGAAGCAAAAACGTGTTAATTTCTTGTTCCATCTGTTAATATGAATTCACTGCCAAATATTTTACTTTGTAGAACTGTGCTGGGATTGGCAAGAACATACACTATAAAAAAAAAGTTTAAAGGCCTGAATGTTTAAAAATCATGACATACGTTACTGCAAAAATAACTTCTACATTTGAGCAAGGTTTTTCTTTTGTATCTTTTAAAACTTCATAGTGAAGAATACCATATAATCCATAAAATTAAGCTAAAAGCTCTCACACACATACAAAAAAATAATTTTAAGTCTTTCAAAACTGAGTCGAAATGCAGTGTCACGAGAAAATGCAAGAAAAAATATTATGAATTGGCTTAAATAAAAGCTACAATCAATGTCTTTATTCTGCCTTGAAAGTATTCAAATACTCAAGATCTTTGAAATGAAAATTTCTAGGCACAATACTGGTATCTACCTGTAAAGCTCTGTCCTATCTATGCAGCAACACAGACCCCATGAATATGCCAGATCTCAAAGTCCTTTGTGACAATGAATGTCAACAACCCCCCAAACTCTTATTTTACACTTCTGATTCTTCACAGTAGTATTTAAAGCAGCATGGCTCCCATGTGTTTTTATTCTAATGCCCACCTCTGTGCTCCTTTCCCTTCTCCCTGGAAGCTGGCATACTCCTGAGCTAAAGGAGAATGTGGAACATGCCTGGATGGTCACAATTGCAAACCCACTGCACAAAAAGTGGCTTTAAAGACTGCTTTTAATGACTCCATAGTTGGCATTTTCTACTAGCAAAACCAAAGTTTTCATACCGTCTCTCA
>VWZP01008990.1:3037824-3125585 GCA_013396995.1 Dicaeum eximium | reverse complement strand
TTTTTTTTTTTTTTTTTTTTTTTTTTTTTTTTTTTTCTTTTTTCCTTTTTTTTTTTTTTTTTTTTTTGGCACACTCCAACTATTTTCTGTTAAACTAGTGCTGTCACAAGAAAACATATAAAAATGCTCTTTTGCAAACATACTGTTTGGTCTCTACTGAACTCTCCAGAGCCACGGATTTCTCTGACTGTCTTTATCAGGGGTGAATGTTGACAGATCACTGAACCTTACTGTCAGCGGTGACAGGCTTAAAGCTGTTTTGTGCAAGGTGGAGAAAAAACAAAAAAGGTTTCTCTGCCTTGCATCTAGAAGGTCCCTGATTTAACAACAAAGGCTTATGTTCAAAGATGATTAGCTTAAAGGCATTTCAGAGAGTTTTGATTGTTGCAGCAGTTGGGTGTCTTGCTACTGGGTGAAATATGTATTCCCCTGAGAACAAAGGCGGCAGCAATCCTATTCTGCTGAGATGGCAACTTTAATAATTCCACGTATTTATCAGTATTGTGTCAAGATCTTAAGGATTTTGCCCTTCAGGTGAAGTTGGAGGTAGATGGAATGGACACGGTGCTGAACAGTCCCACTAAGTTATACATGGAAAATGACCTGTAAGGCCCTGGGGGAGAGATAGAAAAGATTCCCACGTATCCCAGTACACATAACATAGATAAATGTCTTTGAGCTTTACAAAAAGAACTCTGAGCTTTCCACACTGGGTTCTAGCCTAAGCATAAAGTGATGAGGGCAGGTGCTTTTCCCCCATACAGAGAAGCATTAAAAAAAGTATTAATAATGTAAATTATCCAGCACTGTTTTCACACAGAAGTTAAGCCAGGGAAAAAAAAAAAAAAAAAAGAGAGAGAGAATGCAGCTTAAGCACTGAATGCATTGAAAATAATAACATGTCATATTCACTGTTGTGCCTTTTATAAAAAAAAAAAGGCTAAACTTGAAATATAAATATGGGATTTGCTGAAAAAAAATAATTGGAGAGATTATTGCAGCTGTAAGTATTATGGGTAGGGCTTGACTGAGCACAGATATTCCATGTAAACTCATACAGAAAATGAACACCTCTGTACCTCGGGACAAACATTTTCTGTAAGCTCACTCTACATGCCCGTGGTCAGTGACACCAGGACAGATTTCACTGTCCCACAGGGATAATGACCAAGAGGGAGAAACTATTCATTTGGTCAGGATATATCTCTCTCTTCATGCACCATCAGAGAGACATAGGGGACTTTCAGGAGGAAATGCCTCCTAATTAATGATAGTTCAGAGCCTTATGAAGTGTGAAAGACTGTCTAGAGGAATGTGTAACATAAGCATGATTCTGAAGGGGCAAGCAGGAGAGCAATAAAGCAATAAAAATGTAGGACTAATATGCAGGACAGAGGGGCAGGTAGCGAGAGGAATTCTGAGATCAGATTTTAAAATATTTTTGTATCCTAAAGATACCAGTTCACACAATTACAAGGTCACAATAGGCCTTTCTCTTTCATTGCTTTGAAAACTTCATATTTTAAGGAAAATACACCTTTTCCTTCAGATGTTTACTCCATCAAGGCTGGTGAGTTATTAGCCATGTTTCATTAATCAAGATCTCACAATGCTTCAGGAATTGCCATGGATTCAGGGTTATACATGACACTGTGGTGGTTGCATCAACATACTAGCAGGCAGTAAGAATTAATTGCAAAATTATTAGAAGTTATTTTCATCAGCAATTGTGAGATACACAGTTTCATATTATTAAGGATTTTTTTTAGAATTGGATGCCTATAAAAGTGAATAACTCAAGCCTTCTGAAACCACAACTCAGCAAAATGGCAGGAAAATCAGAAAGAAACTTTGCTAATGCTGAAAGCTGCTCACAGATTGATTTTCAAACATATCAATTCTCTCCTGACATGTTTGTCTTATGATGTGTCAAGTGGCAGAGCTGTGCCACTGGCCACGGCTGCCGGGCAAACACGAGCGCGTCCCTCGGCTCCTCCTGGCAGCGGCTGCGCCCGCGGAATCTCCGGATCCTGGTGCTGCCAGGAGCCCGCCTGAGCTGTGCCCTGGGACAGGATGTGCAGGCTGGCAGGTCCTCAGTAAGCTCAGGACTTATGAAGCCTCTGCTGACCAAACCTCCTCACCCCTGGGATCAGGACTAAGGAGACATTTGTGTTCATTTCGTGTGAGGTTTCACGATGGTTAAACCCAGAATGAAGTGATAAAATCCAGAGCAATCATTTGTAGGCCAAAGTGTTCTTTTTCCCCTTTTCTTTTATCTTTTCTTTCCTTTCTCCTTTCTTTTCCTAGCAAAGAATTTTAAAAAGTGTGGATGCCCCTTGCTTTCCAAAATTTAACTCCATATTTTCAAATTACTGAAAATAATAGCTCTTTGCAGCTCAAAATATGTTGTCCACAGGCATATATCCCCACTGAAAGTGGTTCATTATAGAAGTCAAAGTTCTGCACTGGGCCTCTGCAGGAATGACAGAAGGGTGGGATGACAGGAGCAGCTGCAGCCCAGCAGGGGTTTTGATCCATGGAGCACCTGCCCATCCCTGGGCTGTACCAGAGTACCAGCTGTGGCAATTCACAGTCCTCTCCTCCTTCTCCCTATTCCCAGGGCACCTGCACCAACCTCTGGACCACAAATCTGCAATTTTAATTTGTTAATTCAGAGCTCCCCAAAGGTGATCTGAGACGTCAGAGACATCCATGGTCAGCCAGCAGCACACTGAGCTGAGCAGAAATTACCTTGAAACAGGCAAAGGGAAATTAATTTCTGGGGTTGGAAGGATCTTAAACACCATTTCCCAAGACAGCATCTCAGAGACAGACCCCAAATTATCCAGCAGCCTGGTTTCCAAAGCTGTTCCCCACCAGCTGAGGACCAGCACAGGCTTGGACCTAATGAGAATCATCTCAGTCTGCTCAGAGTTAATATGCTACAACCCAGGTGTGCTTGTGGCACAGAAAAGCTGTACCTGGAGAGGGTGATTTGTGTTCAACCCTGAGCCAGGCTGTTCTCCCTCACTCCATCCCCGATCCTCCTGCAGTGGTGGCACAGATGGGGAGTCTCTTGTGGGACAGGAATCACTGGTGCTCTGCCATCCTGCAGCGCAACTTCTCTGCTTCCATGCAAAGACCAGCACTCTTGTTTTCCTGAAAGCCTTTTCAGATGATATGTGCACATGGCATCTGTTTGCAATGTATATTTGCCATTAGTGTTTTTGAGTGGGGATGGTGGGGTCCGTATGGCACAGAACATAAGGATTGCTGTGGTAATTAGTCATTATTTGGACTAGCAGAATAACCGCTACCAAAGACTCGTAATTCACTCACATTCGAACGCACCCGACACGCGTTTTCTTTGTTTCTGCCCTTTATCTAAAGTATTTTTCTCTGAAAACACTGTTGATATTTATCATTTGCCTGACACATTAATCTGTGCAGGAAAAGAATGCGTAGTGTTTTTAGGAAAGTTTTGCTTTCCACATTTTTTGAGGATTACACATTTTGCATTACAAAACAACATCTGAACACCTCTAAATCACAACGAGTTAAAGGAAAGCTACAAAAATAAGAAAGAGTAACACCTCCATAACAAAGTGTATCTAGAAAAGACACAAACCAGATGATTTACCTGCAGCTTCTGCTCTGTGAGACCTGTTTACTCTGCACATATTCACAGCCTGGGTCTAGTTTCTGAAAGCCAGATTTTTAATTCGCAAGATTTTTAATTCTCAATTCTCACAGCAGGTGTGCCAGGTGTGCCCACCATCACACAGCTTTTGTGCCACTCAGGAAACAGCACTGAGAGCTCAGGCTCAGGAATTCTGTGCCAAGGATGGCTGTGATGTGAGCAAATTCACTCCAAAGAGGAAGGCCACAGGAACTTCTTTATCCTCTGACCACCTGTGAATTTCTAGGAGTGTTCCCCAGTTCCTGTGAAGCTGAGGAAGGGCCATTCCATTGCACATGGTGAATATGCAGTGGAAGATCCAAGTGAGAGCAGCTCCATGTCACAAAAACCTGGAGAGGGATGAGCCTGACTGAACCGGACAGGTCCTTAACACAACTCACAAACTCAGGGGAGGAGACTAGCAAAGCTGCCTCAAGAGAGAAGGATGGACATCTCAGTCTTATTCCAACAAAAGGTAAGGCTCAGCACCTTTGTTCACAGCAAGTGACCTGGACAAAGAGGTGGGATAAGTACACAAAGTGGGACAGACACCAGAACAAGCACTCTGGTCTTCTCACCTATGACAAGGCCTTTTTTGTCCTCTTGAAGGAAATAAACCAGGACAAATATCCTGAGCTTCCCACTGCACATACAGGGGGAAGAAGGATTGAGCCTCAGCACTCCCCCCCACCCTCCTGCACCATGTGGGTGATGGTGCCAGTGGCACCACCAATGTCAGTGATGGCCACGGCAGGATCTCAGAGAAGCACAAGGACTTTCCTTTGAGGCTTTGAAGTCTGGAGATGAGCAAAACACTGTTTGATGTTGAGTAATTACGTTAAGTGGGCAGGTGGGAGCCAGATGTTAAAGAACAGCTTCATATGTGAAGGCACTGGTGCCCCAGTGCTTTGTCTGGACCCCTATGTGGATTAAATATATATCAAATATATTTAAACATTAAAAAACCCTTAAGAACTGATGCTGAAAGCATGCTAGTGAGAAGCAGAGTATGTTATACTGGTTGCCATATTGGCTTGTCTGGAGCATTTGGATAAAATTTGTACATTTGTATATCTTATGTTGGATTATCATTTCTTACTGTTTCCACATGTTCTTTCATAGGGAAAATAATGCATGATCAAATGGTAAGGCCTATTTTTAAACTGCCTTTATGCAATTGAACTGAAAATATTAGTTTATCTTGTGCTATTCTGTCAAGCAGTATTATACTGATTAAGTTTTTAAAATATTATTGCTGCAGATGGAGTATACATAACCTGCATTTATACTCCATTTCATGTGCTTGCATCTTGAATCTTGACAAACTTTGAATTTTTGACCATAGCCTCATGAAGGATCAGAATGTCATAACCCCTTTAGTCAATATTTTGAAAGGCTAATTTGAGTGAGTAATTGCATTCCAGTTCAGAAGAATATTAAAATAACTAGTTTATGTGAATACATCCATCCTAATGGAAATATACATTCCAGAAGAGTTGGAAGAATTAGCTTAATATCGTTGCTGTATAAAATTCAATGACTTGAGCTTTCAGGCAGGGCTGCACAGGCAGACTGAAAACATTTTGGCTCACTCGGGTTTGCATCCACTGTATCTGCTTCCAATCTCAAATTCCAATAAACGAACAACAAAGAAATCAAAAGGAAACTGTGTGGCTCGCCAGCTTGAACCTTGCTTGCAGAGAAACCAGACAAAACCACACAGTGTGAGGAAACAAACATAAAAACACAGTGTAATGTTTTCTATTGTTTCTGCCAAAAAAACATCAATTGGTCCAGATCCACACAAAATCTGCCTTCTTCTGCTTAAATGTACCCCACGCTCGCTGAAGGGCTGGTGAGATTTCGTGCACTTTAAAGTCAACAAGGCCAAGTTGTGGTGCAACCTTCATTTTGTTTCGTTAAAAAAAGAAAATACCACACACAGCCATCTCAGAACGAGAGACAAATTCCTAGACAATTAAAACAGCCCCTTGTGCTCGTGTTCAGCTTCCTTTTGCTCTACAGAGTGTCTGCTACCCCCTTGCACAGTTGGGAAATCAGAAGGTCCTATCCAAACAAGTAGCTTGAGCAGCATTATCAGTACAGCAGCACAATAAGGAAATCCCAAAGGTTTATAATTTGAGTTCTAAGCTGGGAGCACCCACAGTACAGGAACAAACCAAATGCTTTTGTTGGCTTGACCTTGAGTTAAGAGATGATGGCTAACCTGAAGATACCACGTGGCAGAAAATTTTTTTGAGCTACTCACGTTTACTTATTTTTAACATAAAAGTCTCCTGCTTCCATGGGCAGCAAAGAAAAGAGGAATTCTTTGCAACCATCGCTGCCCTGTTCAAAGTTAAATGCTGGTACAGATGGGAACAGAAGGACTCTTTGCTGCTGGACAGGGATCCTACACTGCACATCTGGAGCACATCGCCCACACCCCGGCTGGCAGCGAGGGCTGCACGCATCAGATGCCATTAGCCAGAAAATGTGTTAGCACAAAGACATTATGGAAGTGTCCTACATGGTCAGATGTAAGGAAAAGCACCATTTGTAGATTTGTTAGTCAATTAGGCTTTATTTCAAGTGATCCCCCCAAGGCTTCTTGAGGTAGGAGCGTTTGTTTTCCTTCATGTCACCTCAGACTGCTCTGATTCAGTGACTGCAGAGTTCTGTGAAGTCTCAATATTTTGATTCTCAGACCTGTCACTCAGAGCATCACCTATGCCTTGACCTCTGTTCTGAGCCTTACTAAATAACCACATAACAACCAACACAGATACAGCCCAAAAAAAGAGAAAAAAAACCCCTGCACAAACATATCAAGCATTGTTCTGTAAATGTTCTCAATCTGTCATTTATATTATTAATAAATTAAGACTATAGTGTCACCATTTTGCTTAACAAATAGCCCTGGTCAAGATAGGGGGCTTACAAAACCTCTCTGAGTTCCACCTTTAGGAGGAATATTACCCTTTCCATTTCCTACTATAAAGTTTGACTTCTGGGGTTTCCAATACTTGAAAAAAAATCCCTCACTCTGCAGCAAACAAACCTTGGTATACATAAATAAAAGACATTTGGGAAAAACCCAAATAATTTCTAGCCCATCGTGCTTTCCTACCCTTAATACTTTGTTCTCCAATCAGAGGGTATATTAAATGGAAAAATGCCACACTGTAACTAGCAGAACAGATCATAGGATGAAATTGATTGGCATCACCTCATTAAACTGAGATAAAATAGGAAATAAATTCATAGAAATCTAAGTCAATTTGCTAAGTGAAAAGACTGAGAAAAAAAGTTGAATAGTTTACTTGTAATGAATAATCTGAGTAACTATGCAATTTCAGTAAAAATACTGCAGATATTTCAAAGTTACATATTTACTAGAAAGATCTTCAAAAAATCTTTTTAAAAAGTAAAATGTCTGCTGAACTTTTCTGACATTTACAAAAGTAATTAATTAATATGATTAAGCAAATTAGACTGAGGCAAAGTCTGACTGATTGTAAAGCATGCTGCAAGAGCCACCTGTTTGCTAGAAAGATTAGATACTATGGTGCTGGCAGCTAGAACAAAACAGAGAATTAAGAAAGTTAACATCTATATATACCAATCTTTGAGATCTGTCTTTTCTGACATGCTTCACCAGATTATCTCAGCTTTACCTGGGAGAAGAACTGTCCATAAGACATTTTTGTTTGGAAAAAAGCACTGGTGGTCACGCAAAAATAAAAACACTGTGAACTAGATCAGGAAGGGTGTTTGTGGATCTGTACCTAACTGGGTACATCAGCTCTTCTGCATCCAGCTAGCCAGTTCCCAAAGTCCAGGAAAATCCTAGCACCAGCCACTTTATAGTTTTGCTCTCCTTCACCTTGAGGGCAGCAGTGAATGCTCCTGCTGCACAGACCCAAGATCTCAATTTAGCAGTTAAGAATCAAACTTCAGGTAGGAATAATTGCCATGAGGTGCTGTGAAACACACAGTTGTAGGATACTGATCCCTGGTGGTCATTTACAACTTGAAGCAAAACTTGAAAACAGGGCAGAGAGGTGCTTTTTTGCTATTTCATAAGGTTTTATTATTGCTAGTAACATAAAGCCCCAGTCATACATCTTATATTATGTATGGAACAAACACATCACCCCTGTCAGGAGGACCCTGCAGTGAAAGTCCAAGTGGGGAGACATCACACTGAGCTTTAAAAGGCCTACAGGAGAGGTTGAACTTGTCCTCATGGTTAAGTGTCAGAAGACTTGAGAGAACCCAGCTGGTATTAAGTCAGGAAGGGGATGAGGACTGGAGCAGGAGTGGAGACTTTTGTGTTTATGGCGCAGGCACAACAGCTCTGGGCATACCAGAGCATATCAGAGACCTTGAAGTCTGGAGAGGAGGCAGGAGATGGAAAAGAATAATTTTCCAAAAGGCAAAGGAGCAGATAAAGGCATGGAGAAGAATCACAGCAGCCCTGAACAACTAGATTTTGAGGACAGCCACTGCTGAGGACAGCCTAGTTACCAGGAAAGGACAGAAGGGCCATCAGTTCCATGCAGTTCTATCAATCCCACTAATTTTTCCACAGAAATGATGCCTTAGTGCTCACCCTGTACCCTGGAGGCTTAGCTGAGGTTAACACAGAGCCCTGTGAGCTGGATTACCTTCTCTGAAATAACCAATTTTGCAAATCACAGTCCTGCAAAGGGAAAATGCTAACAAATGGACATGTCTGTGAGAAAGAAAAGGCTGGATGTAGAAATTAGCAGAGCTGATTGCTAGGTATGCTCAATTAGGAGTGTATATATGGACTTCTCTAGGAATAGCTTTAGGCACGCTCAGCCCTGCTGCTTGTACTATATTTCTGCTGTACAGATTAACTAAACACAATGTTAGAGAGGCAAAAAAACCTGTGATTTGAAAGTTCTGACATAAACAGTCCCTGAAAAAGAAGCAAACAGAGCACACATTGTCTATGCCATTTGTGAGCCAGTGGATCTAATGGTTCACTTACTTTACAACCTGCTTTGGAATAATTTGGCACATCTCTAATTTTAACAAGCTTCAGTGGGATTAGATAAAATGCAGACTTTGTTTACATCAATTAACACTCGAAGAAGTACAAAAGAACTTGTTAACTGCATTTATGAACAAAAAGTAGCAGAGTGAGAGTTTGTCCAAACGAAGTTACTGTTCGACTTGCTCAGATTGGCACGGTTGTCTCTGAAAGCCGAAAACCAAAAACCCAAGAACGGAGCTGCATTTTCAAAGAGGCAGATGTGTATTCTTAATTACATCGGCAGATCTAATCAACGTTTGTGATAACTGCATTTCCAGGTTTGCATACATCAGGCTCCCAGAGATGCCTGCTTCCCCTCACATGCCATGTACACACTCACTGAGTCAAGTGGAAAACCAAAACCATCGCAGGCAAGCTGACAAATACATTGGCCATTGCTACATTATTATTCCTGTTTCCAATTATTTTGTCCCATTGCCGTATTATTATTCCTATTTCCAATTATTTTGCCTTGACTGATTATAAGCACATCCTTCTCTACATGCTATGGAGCTGGAAGGAAAATGTGGATGTCTTCAAACCTAGCCCTAACAAATGGACACATCATATATGCCTAATAAAAGGTTTTCAAATAGCAATTATATTAATAAAGACACGGAGGAAAAGAGGGTAAAAGCAAAGGTTTAAAAAGTGAGGGAAGGAAAAAAGGTGTACTATGGAATATACTATACCATGAAAGTAGTATATAGTATATATTAGCTGAATTCTGATAAGATTAATTTATTTTTCATCATAAATATTTTGCCCCTTGCATCACATCATTTCAATAGATCTGTGTGTTCACAGATCACAGACAGCACAGGAAACACCTCCAGAAGTTGTTTTTGCGATCTTCTCAGGATCAGCCACTTCTAAGGAAGCTTCTTGTTCCCTCCTCAGGTGCCACAAGCTGCCATATTTTCCATCTTTTCCCCATTAACAGCTCAAGGATTCATAAAACAACGTTGTCACTAAATCACAACCTTCTTAGTTACATTTTCTGTGTAGTCAAGAGCCCTGGGCACGATATAAATGCTTTTTTTTGTTACTCCAGCAGCTTGCCATTGTAATTAGAAGTGATCAACAGAGCTGAGCTGCTCTCAGGCTCTGTCACCTGTGACAGCGCTGGCTGGCCACTGCCACAACTTCTCCCTCCTGATGGGACAAAATTAACCCTTAAAACCCAATAACCAGTCCACTGCTGCACTAACAATGGCAAAAGGTGTCTGGAGCAGCCTGGTGTGCTCGAGCTCTGCAGATCAGAGCTCTCCTGAGCTGCAGGAACAAGCAGAAGGAATTCCTTCCAGAGGCTCTGCATCCCTAGGCTTGACACTGCACACAGCAGAGCGTGACTTAACAAAGCTCAGACGAGCAAGGGAAAGCAAGGAAAGGGTCTTTAATTAATGGGGCCACACTTGCTGTACCACAAACTTTCTTCCTTAAGGTAGGGATATTAAGGAAAAAAAGAACTTTTTATTTTCATGGGAATAGAACAAAGAGAATTCAAGAGCAAGAGGAATTATATGCCATCAAATGTAGCTTATACACTGATGATTTGTTTCTTTTTTTTCAGGAGTGAAAGGAGTGAAAACTTAGGAAAGCAACAAATAGGAAAATGTCTCTCCAAGGTGAAAAAAAATTATTGTAAGTAAAAAATATTCTCAAACTTTTAAGCATAATTATGACATTTCCACTGTCATGGTTTAAATAAAGTTTTTTGAACACCACATAGCAACAAGGATGTTGGGACCTGGAGTCTTTTTTCTACTACCAGCCTACAAGTGGGAGTTGCTGAAACCATGACAGCCCAAGCAAACATCCATGCACACACCTAATATTCAATAAATTGTGTTCATAGAGGCTACCTGAAACAGCCCATAAACATTAACATAGATATTTAATGCACAGACATCCAGCTATGTCAGAGAAACCCAGTTCCAAAATCCCCTCTAAACAAAACCATCTCTAAATGCAGAATATCACAGCACATGCAGATTAATTCCTGATAGGTATCCAAACCCTGGACAATCTAATAGCAGCTTAGCATTGATTGCATGCTACACAACAATTTAGATTTTGTTTTCCATTAGTAAACACCTCAAATTACATGAAAGGGAGAAAAAGTTCCCTAGATACAAGCATTAAATATTTATCAGCCTTATGTCTGCTCTGTCACCACGCCTCTAAGAAAGTCCATTAATTAAATACTTTAGAAACGATTAAAACACTTCCTTAGAACTTATTGGCACCTGTTAATTCACTGACCCTACGAGGCTATGGCAGTAAATGTCTGGTTTGATTGCTTCTCTCACCAATAAATCAGCAGCTTAAAGACAAAGGAGACATGATGCAACTCCATGTACACAACATTGCCTTAAAACACAAAAGCCAGCATCTAGAGGCAGAGAAACAGAACATTTATGTAGACAGGGCAGCACAAATAATCTATTTAACCTAATCTTTTAATTACAGGAAACATCTCGTAGCAAGACATACAAGAGCAATGAAATGACCCAGAGCTAGAAATCAAGATGATATATTTGTGCATGTGAAAGTAACACCAGCAGAATTCATAAAAGAAAACCTCCTTGGGCATTATTATCTTTCCATCAGGATACACTGTCATCACATTGAGAACAGGGGAAAAAAATGGCTTAAAATATGTTATTAAAATACAAATAAAGGGAAAGGGAAAAGAAAACAAGAGCAGAGAAAGGTAAATTTAGAAGCGGGCGGAATGCAGGTGAAAAGAAATCTCTGTTTGAATTATAAAAAAGGAGCATCTTAGGATTGGGGAGAGAAAAGAAACAAGGGACAGACCCCAGTAGCTTGGCATAGCACAGCACCTACTCCAGTGCAGAAGCTGCAGCGATTTTGGTGTCATTATTTACTCGGTAACAAACTATTCAGCAGAGAGGGGGGTTCAAATCTGGCCCTGCTTGGGCAGAATGCAAATCTTCTCCCACTCCTCTGCAAGCTTTTCAGGATAGCTGGCAGAGAGTCCCCTGAAGAGTCCTGGCAATGCCACAGTCTGCAGTGGGAAACGAGCATCTTGCAAAGAACCCCTGAGATCCTCCTACCCCCTCAAATCTGCGCAAGAGGAGAAGTGTTGCCTGCGAGGGGGAGCGAGACGGAGCGTGTGTGCAGGAGAGGGGGAGAAAACAGCGCTGGTAATTATAAAAGAGTCCTGAAATGCCAGGAGATGGAGAGAATAATTGATCCTAAGCAAAAGTAATGGCGACAAATTGCGCTCTCCTCCCTGATGTGATGTTTTCCTCCTTTCCCTGTTTGTGGTGCTGTGACCCTTTGTCCGGATCCTTTACCTTGCTGCATCGAAGTTATTATGGAATATTTGAAAAAATTGGCTTCCCTTCCTTTGATCTCTACTATTGGATTACATTCTTCCCACTCCCTGAACACAGTTCTTCACTCCCACATTCATTTTCCCCATTTCTTTGTTTACATTCAATTTTACCATATTTCTTCACACTTTTCTACATGGGTAAAGCCTATGTTATGTTCCAACACACATTACTCTCTCTCTCTTTCCTTACTTTGCACTTTTTTAACTGATCATGTAGAATATTTGTTTCCAGAATGACAACAAANTTTTTTTACAAAAAAAAAAAAAAAAAAAAAAAAAAAAAAAAAAAAACAAAAAAAAAAAAAAAAAAAAGAAAAAAAAGAAAAATGTATGCAATGGTGAAAACATGTTCCTTTTCACTCCAACTGCAGCCCTAGCTGAATTGTGCTGCCATTGTTTTCCAACAGAACTTGCATTTCCAAACTTGGGAATTCCCATCAGTCTGTCTGACAGAATTTTCCTGTTTTTTCTCAGAAGGTGTGCATTTTTCAAATGCCAGTAACATACCACTACAGAATTTCCCAGGAGTAACAGCTTGGTTTGAAGGACTCTTATTCAAAAACCTTACTTCCAAAAAAGTCATTTGAAACAGAAGAATCAAAACTGATTATTTACATTCTATAAATCAAAACAAAACTACAACCAATGCATTTCAAAACATTGCTATAATTATTTTCTACATGCTGATAAATTGCTGGACATACTTTCCTGAGTGCTGGTTGGCAATTCCTCGAGCACTAAACACAATGTTTATTTAATTTTAGATTGTGAATATAATTATTAAAAGTGTGATTCCAAATCATTAAAAAAAAAAGTATATATATATATACAGGGAATAAAAAGAAGACAAGCAAAAACCAAACACAAGGGGGGCATATTTCAGGTGTTTTTTAGTGTTTTTAAACCTCTGTCTGTTACACTTCATGGAAGGGTCTATTCACAGGGTGGAAGTGGTTGACTCAATCCCAGGGGAAGGAGGAGCTCAGGCCCATCTGGGGCAGAGCATCCCAAGTCAGGTGACAAAGTTGAGAGTCACAGCAATGGCCACTGTGACAGTTTGGGGGTGTAGGAGAAGCTACAAAGCCCAGGAACAGCTCTCTCAACAATCCTGATTCCATTCCCTGAAATATATGGAAATGGCAAAGATGGAAATATGTGTTCACCCCACTTTTCTCAGCATTGATAGAAGATAATGTGTGTTACACCCAAAAAACTGGGGGATTATTTTCTGAATAAAGTGTATTTTTTTCTTTATAATCTACGCACCAGCAGTCTTCTTTCTCCAACAGTAAAATTCAGGGGACATTAAAAGATGCAGAGTCATAACACAGTATTCCAAGTGGGGAGAAAACACAGTTCTTATCTCAGACTCCCACATTCACACCCAAAATTTCCTTTTGTGGGCTCTCAGAGAGGCTTGGGCTGTGCCAGCCAAGAACCAGCTCACACAGACTCAGTCCTGTCAGCTCATAAAGTGAGAGAAGGAGAGAAGCACAATCATGGTACTGTTTACACCTGCACAGCTGTGTATGACCTGCCCCCGCTGTAAATCAGGAGAATTTGGGTGAAATTAGTGCATGAACATCAACAGAGGAAGCCTTGTGTCCCTCACCCAAAATCCAGCATGCCCAGTCTGTAACAGGCAGCCCCACAAGGAAGATATGGATGGACTGGGAATGGACTTGGCTGCCATAACTAAAATGAGAAATAAAAAAAACCCCCAGCCAATCCACTGCATATTGATTTAAGTACTGCAGGATGAGGTATTGAAATAAATTGATATTTGTCCTTTCAATCTCTTGCTCCGTGGCCCCTGCTTTGTTTTCTCCTTTTCACTTTATCACACATTAACAATTTTTTCTGAACTAATTCAAGGCATTTCTGGCAGCACGTGATTAAAAATCATCCATTTCTAATTGTTTTTCAGTGGCAGTAATGGTTGAAACTCAAGTCTGCTTGAGAGCTGGGCATGGGTGGTACCAGGTTATTTCAACAGTTCAGGGTAAAAATGGGATCATTCACTTAACTCTGCAGTATCAGAGTGATTCATCTCAGTCCATAACAGATGACATGTTCAATAGAATATGTAAAGTATGCCTCCACCTAGTGATGACTATGTACAAATAATAGAAAATAATAATAATTATTCTATTACTTAAGAGAATCACAGTAATTGGCTCCCATTTTCCCAAATTAAAATGTGTTCTCATGCAAATATTCACGTACACAAATGCACACTTTGTCTCCAGAAAAATTAGTTTAAAGCTCAATCTGTGACAATTTACCTGCAAAGTCTGACTTGAGGGAAGCTAAATACACTCTGGGTTTTAAGTATAATAAATTTCAAATAATAATGTATTTGTAGCAATCATGACTACTTTGAGGACAAAAAAAAAAAAAGAGGGGAGTGACTGAAGTGCTGTGAATTTTAAGTGTTAAAGTTGTCTGATAATTTAAGTTTGATAGGCTATTTCTAAATGAAATGCTAAAACCACATCCCCTCACTGCAACTTTGTTTGCCAAAGAAAATGTTTGCTAAACTTCTTGGATCACTGTGTTTTACAGATGCAATTGCAGATGTAGTGGCTGAAATTCCCAGGAATTTATTTACCCCAAATCAGAGCAGAGGTTATGAAAGGAAAAATAAAAAATTTAAAAAAAAATTAAAAAAAGAGACAAAACCATCAAAAAACCCAATAAAACCTTCTAACAGTAAAAAACCTCAACACTCCAGAATTCAAGAAACCCAGCCCTTGAACTCAATCTCAAATTTTTAACAACTCCCATAATCCATATAAAAATAGTCTCTAACTGGGATCAATTGGAGGCGCATCCTCAAAATCAATAAACTTGAGGAGGAGGTTTGAAAAGTCAGGGTCCCTGGTGGAAAACGTTCTTGTGGGTTTTCCTTTCATCTGGGAACTACCTTAAACGCCTTCTCAGGCCGACTGTCTTGCATTACCATTTCAAAAAACTCTGCCGGTGCCATTAGTGGTCCGTGAATCACAGTTTAGGAATTCCTGCTCAGCTGAAAACCAGAGGTGTAGTGTCTGAAAGAGGGCAGGTCACCCCCTGCAGCTCTCCCCTTGCATTTAAATTGCCTCCCATTGTCCATATAACACCTTCAAGCATCCAAAAAACATCCTGTCCGCAAAGAAATCACTCCTACACAAAAAATGTGAATCCCAAACCTCTCCTCTGGCATCCCTCTGCACACAAATTCAGAGAGAGGACAGCCAAGGCTCCCCATGCCCAGCCAATTCCAAATATCTGCCTCAGTCATTAAAGAGAAACACAAAAAAATGGAGTCAAGTGGCTTCGCCAAGATTTTAAAAAATGTAGTGGCTGAATACAGAAATACCAGCACCAAACATGTAAACAAGTCAGATTTGATTATCTCTGAGCGAGTTCATTTAGGATTCGTTTTCCTCTTTTTCTTTTATTTTTTTTTTTACCCCCAAGAGTTTGATAAATGAAGGGAATGTTTGGGAAACTATCAAGATACTTTTTTTTGTTCATGTTAGCTTACATTAAGTTAAAAAAAAAAAATTAAAAACCATAATGCTCTTAAATTAATTTAGCTGTTTTCAGTTAGGAGAAACACTAACTGAAGCTATTATTATATGTCCTTGTGAAGATATTTACCTTTCCCTATCAGCTGATGGGAAGATAATCACCATTTTAAGACATAAATTTACTACCTAAGGAATAATTTAGAGTACATAGGTCTATGGGGATATTATTAAAAAAAAATAACTATTAGTTTATTATTTAACCAGTTAAATAAACGTTAATTGCAGAACAGTTTGGGTCGGAAGGGAAAGGTCACCTGTCCCAACCCCCCTGCCCTGGGCAGGGACACCTTCCTCTAGACCAGCTAACAGTCTGACTTACTCAACCAGGCACCGATTCTGGCTGAAAGATGTTTTAAAAATGCTCAGTAGCGTCACCACGGTGGGTGCAGAGTGCCCTGCAGGATGAGCCCGTGGGGAAAGGGAGAGCCCTGGTGGCACCGGGCACAGACTGGGCAGCCCTGGCTCCTCCGCTGCCCTCATCGCTGTGCGCATCCCTGCCTGCATCCCTGTCCAATTCCACTGCCCACATCCCTGCCTGCATCCCTGTCCAATCCACTGCCTGCATCCCTGCCTGCATCCCTGTCCAATTCCACTGCCCACATCCCTGCCTGCATCCCTGTCCAATCCACTGCCTGCATCCCTGCCTGCATCCCTGTCCAATTCCACTGCCCACATCCCTGCCTGCATCCCTGTCCAATCCACTGCCTGCATCCCTGCCTGCATCCCTGTCCAATTCCACTGCCCACATCCCTGCCTGCATCCCTGTCCAATCCACTGCCTGCATCCCTGCCTGCATCCCTGTCCAATTCCACTGCCCACATCCCTGCCTGCATCCCTGTCCAATCCACTGCCTGCATCCCTGCCTGCATCCCTGTCCAATTCCACTGCCCACATCCCTGCCTGCATCCCTGTCCAATCCACTGCCTGCATCCCTGCCTGCATCCCTGTCCAATTCCACTGCCCACATCCCTGCCTGCATCCCTGTCCAATCCACTGCCTGCATCCCTGCCTGCATCCCTGTCCAATTCCACTGCCCACATCCCTGCCTGCATCCCTGTCCAATCCACTGCCTGCATCCCTGCCTGCATCCCTGTCCAATTCCACTGCCCACATCCCTGCCTGCATCCCTGTCCAATTCCACTGCCCACATCCCTGCCTGCATCCCTGCCCATTTCCACTGCCTGCATCCCCGTCCAATTCCACTGCCCTCATCCTTGTCCCCATCCCTGTCCAATTCCACTGCCCACATCCCTGCCTGCATCCCTGTCCAATTCCACTGCCCACATCCCTGCCTGCATCCCTGCCCATTTCCACTGCCTGCATCCCCGTCCAATTCCACTGCCCTCATCCTTGTCCCCATCCCTGTCCAATTCCACTGCCCACATCCCTGCCTGCATCCACTGCCTGCATCCCTGTCCAATTCCACTGCCCGTTTCCACTTCCTACATCCCTGCCTGCATCCCTGTCCAATTCCACTGTCGGCATCCACTACCTGCATCCCTGCCCTCATCCACTGCCCTCATCCTTGTCCCCATCCCTGACCAACTCCACTGTCCTCATCCACTGCCCTCATCCACTGCCTGCATTCCTGTCTAATTCCACTGCCTGCATTCCTGTCCAATTCCACCGCCTGCATCCTTGCCCGCATCCTGCCCACCTTCCCTGCCCACTTCCACTGCCCTCATCCTTGTCCCCATCCCTGCCCGCATCCACTGCCCATCTCCACTTCCCGCATCCCTGCCCGCCCGTGCGCTGCCCACGAGATGGCAGCAATATGTTTATGAATAATGCAGCAGAGGCTGCAGCCCATTTCGCATGCGGGAGCTGCAAAGCGCCGCTCGCTCGCTCGCTCCTTCAGCTGCAAAACAAAATAAAATCGCTCGAGCCCCCTCCTCCCCTCCCCAGCTGCACAGCCCCCCGTGAATTCGGCCAAAAAAACAGTGGGAAAAATAAGCTGCTCCTCTGTCACGCTGCCCGGGTTGCTTTCTCCTGTGGGGTCGGCGTTTTCCAAGGCACAAGGTGCTTCCTCTGCTCTCACAGATTTGTCCAGGTCCTTGTGCTCAGCCGTGCTTCTGTCCCTGACAAAATTATGTCACACGCACATTAAGCATTAACTGCTGCTGTGTTTTACTTCTGCAGCGCAGAAAATGCCTGTGGCTTGAAATAAATATTTTCTTTCCTGATGGACAAATAACATCTGCACTTGTGAAAGCTGCAAGCGTGGCTGTCACGGGCTGAGCGATTCAGATAATTTCTTGAGAAGCACATGTGTATGAGCACACACAGACACTCGTACCTATCACAGGCACTCACGTATCAGCACTTGGATTTGCCAAAAGATGGGCTCTTAAAAAGCTTAGTGAGTTATTATAATGATCACTTTCAGCAGACAGGCTTCTGTGCACACATAATGTCAGATTGGGGGAATACAGATAGTGAGTTTTTAAAATGAGCCTGGTTTCATGGAAGATTTATTTAGGCTTGCTTTTCAATTGGATTTTGGAGTTCTCCAGCATTTTAGAGAGGCCATGGGCTGCAGTGGGTACCACACAGAGGTGATGTGCAGTGCCACAGAGCAGCACCACAGCACCCTGCTCAGGGCAGCTTCTGCTTCAGCCAGGCTTTCAAGCCTTTCCAAGACCTCCATGAGTTGTTGAAGTTACACTTTAAGAGATTTTTTTTTTCACTGATTTTTTTTTTTAGGACAATAATTAGGGAAAAAAAAAAAACAAACCTGCCCAGGTAAGGTCATATTGAGCTACAAATCAGCTAAAGGTTTTTGAGATTTTGAATCTCATTTCAAGAAGCCAACTGTAACAAAATATTGCCTATTAGGAGTGGACCTCACTATTGCTGAAAAGTAACAACTTTTTCACATCATTAAAAAGTGGTAATTAGGATTTTGATTTTTTCTTTTAATAATTATAACAAAATACTAATGTTCTGATTCTGTAGCCACAAAATACACAAAGCTTTTTTGACATAACTGAGGGGTTTGTGTTACCCCAAAGCAGACCCAGAAACCACAGCAAGCGAGAGAAACAGATTAACTATAATTTTGTTAAAACCTCTAACTTAATTGCTTGGATTGTCCTTTTTATGAAAAAAGTTGCTGTTCCTTGAAATCCTTGAAATTTGACAGAGGTTAAATTGATAGAGAAGTTCCTCAAAATTCTATTACAGAGGTTGAAACAAGTTTCCCCAACTTTTTAAATGCACACTGTTGTGAGTTGAGTGTCCTCCTGTTGATTGCTTGTCTATTTCCAAATTGATTATAGCTTGAATATTGAAATATTTTTGTATCTGTTATAGAAAAGGCTTTTTTCATTTTTGTTAAGGTTTCCTATACAAATGAAGTCAAAGTCCTTAAAGTTTGTATATTCCTGTCCTTGTGTAAAGCTTTGCTTGTGTCACAGCAAATGGCATCTGTCCCTCTTTCTGTCATTTTTTTGGAGGGGAAACTGGATTATTACCTGATGTTCCTTAGAACATGAATCACATCAAGAATTTCTGTGTCCATGATCACTGAGCAATCTGAATTCCAGTTCATTTTCTGTATGTTCTCTTTGGGCTAACATGAATAACATTAGATTTAAGAGAGAGACACTGGTGGGAGAAGGTCAAATCCTGACCATTCCCCACCCAACCCTTCTGGAACAAGGGTAGAAGTGCATGTTCCAGAGTGCTCCAGTCACCAGGCTCTTGCTTATTCTCAATTAGACAAGGATCTTTTCTTTTCTCAGCTGATTTTCCTGCCTGTTGTGCTCTTTACTAACCAGGGACACCTCAACACCTTCTTGGGTCCCAAAAGCAGCTACTGTCAACACAGGTGAAATGGCTATGGTTAAATCTGCCTTTTTTCATACACAAAAATTAATTAAATCAAAATTAAAATTGCCAAGGATCTCTAAAAGTCTCTCCTCCCCATCACCTTAAAATATCATATTAAAACCAAAGAGACTTCTCAACTGTATAAAGTTTAAAATACATATTGTGTGCAATTTTCTATTTCCTGCAAAACTCTCCTCACAATCAAGGCTGGTTTTCCTCTTTCACTATGTATTGTCACTCTTACTTTTCTGTTTTGATCACCAAAAAATACATTAAATCTAACATGACATGATTTAAAGAACCTCTTTCTTACACCACCTAATACTGTGTGACATGGTCAAGTCTTTTAATTAGGTACTAACATATTCAGGTCTCTGGGATAGAAATTAAAGCCCAGCCACAGCAGTGAGGTCCAGAAGTGAACAAAATGGTGTTTTAAGGTCACAAGAGGTCCATCAAATGCACAGCAGATCCAAAGCCAGCAAAGATTCCTGCGCAACTCGGAGCTGAAAGCAAGAGCCCTCTCAGGCTCAGGAAATGGGACTAACTCTGGGATAGGTTTTGGGTGGGAACAGGCTCCAGTTGCTGATAAAGACCACCACAAGGCTGCAAGGTGGCTTTTTCAGATTTCCCTCCTCTGTGTAGCATTTATGTTTAAAAACACACAAAAATCCCAAATACCAATCCCAACCCAAGCCCCTCCACATCGCGCTCTCAGTGCTTCCTCCAGAGGGATCGTGGAAACAAAACTGATCCCTCCCATGGCAAAAAGCAGTGACTTAAACCTTCCCTGGGAGGCATCCAGACACTATCCTGATCCTATAGTATGTAGAACAAAATAGCTTATCATTCAGATTACTCGCCTGGACGAAGCTGGAGAGCTTCAAGGACGAGGGAGTTACCCAGGATCAGCGCCATAAATGTTATTATATATGAAACAGCTGCAGGATAAATTCTTTCATATTACACATAGGTGCAGTTGTACTTTCAGCTGTCTTGCTCTTGGAATACTGTAGGTCTTATGCAGCTTTCTCTATTTGTAAAATACATTTACACTTCTGAAGTTGTGTAGGATTGAGTAACCCCTTACAGCTGTGGTGCATTGAAACAAAAAATGGTATCACATCACATCCGTGGCAAGAGCCCAGCCATAGAACTCCAGAAATTCCTCACATGAAACCTTCCTAAAAGTGAACTTGGTGAACAGGGTAAAATTATGACTAAAGAAACCAAAAAATGCCTGTTAGTTAAATGAATGGTGCTATTAAGAGAACAAAACAGCTTCATCGATTCATAAATATGCTGCTCGTGACCTTTTTTGTACTTTTCACCTCTCTCCTATTTTTCCTTTTCTCTTTTGAATTATCTGAGAGAAACCTCCCGAAACCTCTTCAAGGAAATCGTGTACATCCACAGGACTTTGTGCTAATGAACCCCCAGAATTAAAAATCCAGAGGTCAAGAGCACATCTTCCATGGAGTCTGGGCTGAACTTCAAATTAAAAGGCTGACTTAGAGTACAGGTTGAGTAAAACAGGGGGAAGAATAAGATCCAGCTGAAAAGTTTACTAGGAGTAGGAAATATGAAATATTGGGAAAAAAAACCTGCAAATTAGCCTAGTTACTGGTGTTTCAACAGCCATATCAGTGCTGACTGAAAAGCAGCCCATTAAGTTATTTTCTTTTTTTGATAACTCACATCAAAACACACCTACCCAATATCAAACTAGGCCAAAAAAATGCAAGAGGAGAACAACAAAGTGACAGAGGCACTGTTTCTGTTCCAGTTGCTGACTGACAACACTGCCATCCCTTAACATGGTTTTATTTAGTTATTACAACCATCTCTCTGTAAATGACACTTAGGATTATTTAAGATTATGTTGTAATCCTTTTAATCCTCAGTGCTTTAAATTTCAGGCTAAACACCAAAGAGCAAACTAGCACTTAGCAGAAATATTTAAAGCATGTGATTTGAACATAAATCTTCTTTTATTCAGCACTCCTCCGATGAAGACCTAGTGCACCACATCACTCAGGCAGCAAGAACAAACAGCACCGTGTCTCACTGCAAGCTGCTACCTTTCCCCACATCATGGGAAGCTGCTTCTAACCAGGTCTTTTCCTTGGTGCCAGCTACACCACCAATAAAATAAATGAAAGGAAATCAGGAGGTTATATTCCATGAGATCTGTATATTTTCAGTTACTATTAAGGAAAAGTTGAGGGGAAAAAAAAAAACCCACATAATGTGTTCATCAAGAACAGAAATAGATTGCATGCACAAATTGGATAGTGTGAGACAGATCAGACTTATCCTGTTAAAAAGGGAGTAGCTCAATTAAAATGAGAGGAGTAACACTGCTGAAAACATCATGATCAAAACCAGAAACCCAAATCTTCCTGCCTGAATATCATTCACTTGCAGTTCCCTCTTTTTTTTTTTCCTCCCTGCATCGATCATGTTTCCAATTAGTTTTTCTTTATGTTACTCCTGTGCTCCATCTCCTTGCTGCTATCCATTAACTGTCATCTGCTTAGATTTTAAATCCAAGATTTCCTTCTTTTTCTTCAACCCAAAATTTCAATAGTCATTTTCCATTTATGATCTATAATTCATGAAGTCAAATTGAGCACCCTGGCTAAATCAAACTCAAAATTCTGCACCTACTCCTAATACAACACATTAGCACAAAGCAACCACTGCTCTGTTTGAATGAGAAAAGAAGGTTTAATTAAAAAGTAATGAAACAAAACGCCAACTATGTTTCGATGGGCTTTAAAGATATAATTATCCTTATTTCTGATCATTTCAGAGTTAAGCAGCTAATGCATTTAATCAAATAGCAATGCAATGCATCTATATTTAGGTTGCAAAAAAAAAAAAAGCATTAAAGAAAGCCACCCATGTTGTTTTCATTTGAACAAACCTATGAATAAGTAGACACACGCTATCAGTTTTATTCCCACCCACGAGGAATAAGTAGATCAGAAGAAGTGTTTCCTGAAATATTCAGTTTCCAGGTACAAACTGACCTCTCTGCTTTCCAACTCGCCTTGGATTCCCTCCAGACTATCTCACAAATCTTCGCTCCCTCTCCCGTCCCCTTCCCACTCTATCTGCTCATGTAGCACCAGTCTCGTTCAGTCCCTTCCTCTCCCAAAATGTCACCACTACTGGTGCCAAAGCCTTCTCCTCTTTCGCTCTTACCATCTGGCACAATCTTCTTGTAGCTCTCTGTCTAAACAATGCTCCATCCCTTTTCAAAATGTGTCTTTAACATATGTCCTTCCTCCCATGCTTTTACTTCTTAATGTCTCTCCCACTCACTTATTGGCTTGATGAAGACACATTTTAATGGGTTCAAGCAGTAGTGCATGAGTTTCCTTTCTCACATTATTCTGATTCAGTGGAGCTACACCTCACACGAACAGAAGTGAGAAGAAAATGCATTGCAGAGCCTTCGTACCACCAGTTTGGTAAATCAATAACAGAGCTTCGTTTGTCTTTACTTTGGAAATGTATTAGCTAGAATGAATCACTGCCCCAAAATGCACTTCCAAATGGGAATTTTGCTCACTGCAAAATGAGAAATAAACCCTAGAAACTCAGAAGACCTGTCAGTGTGCTCAGGGGGTTGCAGGAGTGAAGGCTAAGGTTATACTTAATCACATTCCAAGTGAAAAAGCTGAAGATTGACAGCAAAAACCAAAATATTTATTCTAAAAATACCTAGGAAATGACAAAGCCCCAAGTGTTGTCTCAAGACAACCTGAAGGATGTGGGGGGTATAGAAGCATAAGTCTCGCTGTCTTGGAAAACAGGAATATTTCTAAATATTGCATGTGCTTTAGAAAGATGTCTAGAAAAATAAACCTTGAAAAAACCTCTGTAACACCCAGTTGACCCAAAGAGATTTCTTTTTAAGAATTTTAAGAAGCCACATACAGAGCCTTAGGGGTTTTTTTATTTGTAGTGTTTTGTTTTTTTTTTCTTCCACCCCAGACTCAGACACAGTTGGCTCCTCCAGCATGTTTCATTGGTCATGATGCCAAAGGACTCTCTGGTAACTAACAGGATCTTGACCCTGACACGTTCCCTTCTGCGTCTCTCCCCCCTTTATTGCTTGTATTGTTAAACATTTTAAATGTTAGAACTCTGGGAAACAACTTGGCTCATAAAGAATAATATTTTGATGTGGCTTGATGCAACATTTAGTGAAAGAGAAAAAGACAACAAATCCTTTCTACTGATATTCATGGGAGCTGGATTATGTCCAAAACCTGAAGATGTTGCAATAAACTATTTTAGCCCCTAGATCCTGGAATGTTAACCTTGCAGTAATGTTTTTCCCTTCCTTTCATCTTCTTGGGCCTTGATCCTCCCTTTCAATTCAATGGGATTTGGATGAAGGAATTAAATAATATTATTTTCCATCAATGAAGAATAGTCCTGTGAGAAATGCATGTCCTTCTCTGCTGGCCCTGACAGAGGCAAGCTTTTAAAATCCTCCCCTCCCCTCGCAGAAGTGAACCTGGGTCATCACCGTCTGAGGACCCTGAGCAGCAATAAAAATAAACAGAGTAACCGCACTGCGCTGGAGCCGTGCTTGTATAAGCAGTTTGAAGAAGTTGTGTTTATGGAAGTCCTCTAGGTCAAGATTCTAGGCCTGAACCCAAAGCAATTACCTACTAAGTTTTAAAAACAAATTGAATATAGAGCATTAATCAATAAATCAACAGGTTCTCAAGTGTTTAGGAGACTCAGTCATCAGAAATCCTTCTCTTAGAAAAATAGTAAACCGATGCTGGATAAAGTGTTACACTCCTTTACTGGTAAGAAAAATGCTGTATTAAATCAGGGTCTTGTTATTAAAACCAAGGAAATAAAAACCTACCTCTCCACAGAGTTCAGACTCAAATGAGCAATGGAATTTGCCTCTTACCTGAAAGACATTCTTTCTGCTGGATTTCTCTGAGGTCCACTCAATGCGAGCACCACACAAATCCACACACTCAGGTTTATATCCTGGTTTCTGGAAAGGAAAAGAAAAAACAAAATCAACATGAATATGGCCTGGCTTCTCACAAATGGGGACAGTTATCAGATAAAACAAGAATAGATCAAGTTAAAGTGACAGGTTGTTGTAGCACAGCTGCTGATATTACTGAAAAGAGCTCATTATATACCCTGGTATTGTTAAATAGCCACTCTTGGGGTGTCTTAGTTCAGAACTAAGGTTCTTATATTAGAACATAATTTTAAAAACAATTAAAAGGTTTAAAAAACAGTCTAGTGTAACATATAGTAGATCAAAACACAAATGCAGACACATGGACCAGCTATTTTCAATGCTTACTTTGCCAAACCTCTTGAAGAGCCATTGAGTTTAAAGGAAAAATTTTGTGGGTTTTCCAAATGCAAGTTTAAACTGCTGCAACTGGAAAGGACAGAAATTAGACAGGAACATACATCCTATCTCTAAGACAAGCCATCTCCTTTCTCCAAACAAATTATCATTTCTTGCTCCTAAAAAAAGAAGAAAAGGCTTCGAGGGCATGTGTGACACCCAGAAAGAGCTGAGCACAAGGGCTGATACTTCTCAGTGTCAGTCCACGCATCCTGGAGTGACACAGCTCTGCCTCCCCTGCTCCTCCATATGGATGCAAGGAATTCAAAGAGCAGATTTGTTTGCCTGTATCATTTACGTTGCTGGGAGTTGGTGTAAAGCACAATAATCCTCATTTGCCATCGAAGCTCCTTCTCCAGGGACTCTGCCTGTGCAGCAGTTCTGGCAAAGCCTGTGTAGCTCAGAGTTGGCTTTGTAGATTGGGTTGCTGCACATCCTACTCAACAGTAAAAGTACTACTGTTACAGTAAAAAGCACCACTAACTCCCTTTTGGGTAGGGGATGGAGTGATATCCACATAATTTAATTAATCATCTTGATGCAACTATTTTCTCTGCTGGTCTTAAGCCATAGTTACCCCAAAAATGTCATTAGTGATACAGAACACAGACTTTATAAAGTTAAGAGTGGCCAGTCCAGCACCAGCCACAGATTCAGCTTTCCAAAAACTACTCAATGAATTTCTCTGATGTTGTTATTAAAGGCTAAAGTATGTGTGTTCTCCAGAATATCTTTGAGATGGAAAGAAAAGAGCATATTTAGGTTAAAAGAAGCAAAGAGATCCTGGTCAAGTGATTTGCAGGCGCAGTCTCTGGAAGTTTCCAGTACAGGGATTGTAATTATGTTCTCCATTTGCCAAACCATAAAACCATGATGGTTAAGCTCCACTAAAACTGACAGTGCTGTGTGCCTTTGCTCATTTTATTTATTATTATTAATTTTTTTCAATAGAAGAAATATACTCTTCAAAACAGAAGGATGTTCTTGTGGTTAAACCACTGGAAGAAAAGAGCTTGGATTTCTTTTTCTCCACCTCTGCCTCAAATTTCCTGCCTGGCCTCTGACAAGAGCTTAGTCTTTCCAATTTTTTAATAACAGATCAAAACTGCAGCACTGAGACTTGATTTTGCAAAAATGTTGTGAAATTTAGTCAGCTAATATTTGCATGGCAAAAACAACATTGAAAAAAAAGAAACAACAAGCACTGATATATTAAAGCAAATAAATATTCAAATTGTGGAGGAAATGAATGAGTTTTCAATATTCCAATACTTTTATAAATAGGGCTATGAGGTTTTGATCATCTTCAGGACCCCATGCAGTGCCCAGATCTGCACCACACAGGCAGCTCTGCAAACCATCAGAAGCACACCAGACAGGCTTCTCAAAGTGGGCAATCTTGTTTTCTTTGAAAAAAAAAAACATTACCCACAGGGATAGTTTGAGTCGGAAAATACTTTAACAAAGAGGGGCAGCTTTATTCCACCAGCAGAAAGAGTTGAGAAATTTTGGAAACACATGATGAGATTAAAAGAGGAGATTAACATGTAGACAAAGAAACAGAAATAGTTTTTTGATAGTGAACACTACTGGGCTATGGAATATTTTCCTCAGGAAAACTTTCATGGAACTCTGAAGGGAGAAAAAACGATGAAAAGCCTAGAGAGGTGTTGCAGGAAGATGGAATAGTGAACTCAGTAATTTCTATTACTGTACAAAAATACATGCAACAGCAGAACCTGGACCCTTCTGTGCATCCAGTGAAATTTCACACAGTGAAATTCTGCTGCTGTTGCAGTACTCTGGAGTTTGTTTCCAGCTCTGATTTTGTAATAAGCAGAAGAAAAGTACAAGCATGTGCATCTCCCTCTCCAGAAAGGATGGGATGCAGGCTTGTGGTGTGGGAAAGATGAACAGGCTTCTGCTATGTGCAGCAATTATTTGAGTCAGTCTCTTTCTCTGGGGGAAATCAATATGAATTGAGCAAGCTGGTCTTTACCAGGAAGGTCTCCCTCCCCACAGCAGGAGAGTGGAACAAAATTATCTTTAAAAGGTCCCTTCCAACCCAAACCATTCTGTGATTCTATGAAAACTTACCCTTTGGAGAATTTACCAGTTCTGAGCACAATGTGTCTATGAACTCATGGGTAGGGCATAAAATGTGAAGCTCCTGATGAAAATTTCCTGCTAAATCGCTCAGACCCTCTGAGCCTGAAAGTGCCTATCGCTCCTGTGCTGCTCACCTGGAGAGCACCCCCTGCACTCCATCAGAGCTCCAGGAAATCCACAGGGAAACTCCTTGTGCCCTAAACATCTCCCTGCTGCAGAGTTGGCTTCCCAGGTTATGCAACACCCGGAGACACTGGGAGAGAGCAAGCTGAGGTGACAAGGACTGCCACGTCCTTGCTTTGTGCTCTGCAGTCAGAGCAATTATGTTATATCAACGTTGTTGCAGGGGGTTGTGCTGTAAATTGATACAAGTGTCTGCTAAAATGAAATCTTCCTAAACATGAATATGGATTTCAGCAGCATTTTCACTCAGTAAATTGCTTTGCAGATGGGCCAATAACCTGAGGTTAAAATAACCTCTGTTGAATAAACTATCTGAGGGAATAAACGGACTACATTTTCTTGGTCAGAAAGACCAACTGATGGTAGAATTAAATGCTGGTAAGGAAGAATGGAGCTGTGATTCATTTAGTTCACAATGGCTTTAATTTAAAATAAAGAGCTAGTCAAATTCATAAGAACGCTTAAACTAAAAAAAAAAAAACAAAAACAAGTGTATTCAAGCCAGGGCCACAAAATATCAAGGCAGCAGCAATAGCTAATGATTTAGCTACATGGGATGCAAACTTGCATTTTCAGTAGTATTTGTAAACAATCTCATTTTCTGAATCTCTCCTCTGTGTGCTTTAATTGCTGTGTTCTATTACTTCCAATAACTCCAGATTTTGCCACCAACTTCACCAGAAAGCAAAGCAATGGATCCCAGTCCCCTCCATGCAAAGCAACAGCAAAGTTACCACAGCGAGTCCTGCACCTACAGTCGTACACAGGAACAGCAAAACCTTTTAGGTATTGCCAGTTCTTTGATTAAAACATTAGGAAAGATTTAGACAAATAGAATTTTAGATCACCTCTAAATGCTATTTAGTCCCATTGTCATGAAATGAGGGATGATTAGAGGTGCTCTCATTTCCCTATCTCCTGCTGCCTTTGTGTTTTGAAATATCATTCCTCTTTTAATGATGCTTAGTCTAAATTTTTTGCTCCAAGTACAGTATTTAATAATTAATAATTAATGAATTAATATCTTTAGAATACAAAGGAACTTTAATCTTTTTGTTAAGTCACATCATTTTCCTGCTAACAATAAAAATGCTTTGTTATCATTCATAGTATTGTGAATGAACATAGCTTCTCTTACATTATTTAATTAATGGCTGAGTTCCCCCTTTTCCAAAGTAAACAAAAACCAGAAAAATAAAATAAAATCAGTAAACAAATGGCTTCTAATGAATCTTTTTTTTCTATTAGCCCCTTCCCAGTATCAAAATTATATCTGGTTAAGTGGTTTACAAAGGAAATAAGCACTGCATTTACTTTATCAGATGAGATAAGCAGGGCAGTTTAGCTTTTTTAGACATGCAAAATTTGAGTTTAGGAAACTGGGTTATAAGATTATGAACACTGACAGCTCTTGTTGTTTTCAAGCTTTACCCCATTTGTTTATTTACTGTTGCATTTAAGTTTCATGCAACAGACAGAAAATGTAACTTTAACAGATTTTTCTCACCTAGTGAACATTGAATTTACAGCCCCAATGTTCAAATCTAGCATGGAATAAAACAAACAAAAAAAAAATCACTTTCCCCCCACCCCAGAATGAGAAAAATACAGGTTGAGTATGTCTGTGTTCTTCCTAACACAGGAGGTTTTATCTCACTGATAAAATGAGCACAGGTGGTGACTGAGACTCCAGGGAAAGGGACTGACCTCTCAGAAGGTCCCATTTCATAACAAACCATCACTTTTTTAGTTAAACCGTTTGAGATCCGGGCCAAAAACCCCTTTCTCCAGGCTGGTCTACTTTAGTATCCAAATCCCCAAAGAGCTAATGGGGATTTTAACCATGTTGAGGAGTCTCAGAGCAAAATCAAGGCTCCTGTGTGTTAAATTTCCACCAGTTCAGTTATCTCCTGAAATTTGGGTAAGGACTTGCAAAGAGTGGAAAGAGGTAGCAGATAGAGGCATAAGACACAGTAAATTGTAAGAATAGTTCTAATAAGTTCGCCTTAGATATTTTTCTTTTTCCTAATGACACAAAAGTCAACTTTTATGGAAGGAAAACAGGTGATTCTGAAAAAAAAATAATAATTCAAGCTTTTCTGTTTTCATGGCTGCAGAAAAGTTGTATTTTCCAGCTGGACTAGCAGAAACACAAGCAGAAACTGCCAGATATTCCCCTTTATTTATATGTATTGTTTCATATCTTAGTTCTGGGGTTCTTTTTCTACAAATTTCACCCTCTTTCAAAAAAGTGTAAGGCATGAAAAGGTGCCCTTCAAGGCTGATTTTATGACAGGTGGCATTGATAGATGTAGGATTTATAGAAGAATGGTTTGCATCACCTGCCACAGGAAAAATAACTTATTGTTTGTGACTCCTGCCAAAGGGAGCACCTTTGTGGCCACCCATCAGGACAACAAGATTTGGCAGGTTCGATCAGGCCTTGAGAGCCTTTCACAACAGGGCTTTGTCAAACCCTTCAGTGGCCACAGAGCCACCAGATTTGGTTGCCCGCGCCGAGGTTCGGCCGTGCCCAGCACCGAGGGGACGCGCCGCTGTCACATCCCCCCAGGCGAAGATGGGTGGCCTCTCCTTGGGGCACAAAAGGTACTGCAAATTTCACTTTGGAGTAACTACAGGCTACAGAAATTGCATTAGCTGCATTAGGTGGAGTCGTAGAAATATTCAGGGAGGTTAGCGGGATATGGTGGATGTCACATTTATACGGCGATAAAAAATCACTTTGCTAACTTATAATGTTTTCTGCTTTGGTAACACCCTATATTAAGGTGCCACTTATAAATAATTTATTATTATTTATTAATGTATAAACCACTTTATAGGATGGTAGATAACAACTTAAATTCATGTATTAAAGATGCACATGCATGGTTTAATACAATTTACGCCTCACAATATCCTTTGCAACAGATTCTCATCGCATCATCTGTTCAGCATTTATTACTAATGCATTTTATAACATACTTTATAATACATTATTTGAGGAAGTCGCTGCATTTACCGATCATTTTCATAAATAAGAATAAAGCATTTATAAGTGGCACCTTAATTTAAAGTGTTACCTTCACATTACTGGGTAGTCACTCACCATTTGTCTCACTTTGCAATTACTCTCGAAATGCACCTCTTAATAAAGGACAAGCTGTGTCCTATTTCTTCACATACACTACATCTGATTAAGAGTTTATCAAGGCATTTTTCCTTCAGCTGCTTTCAAACCTTTGAAGTTGCCAGCTCAGTCTAAATTTGTCTTCGGCAAACAGCAAACTTTTTTATACTGAAATAATAGTAGCCAGGAGATTGAGGATATTGGATGGTTGATTGCTTACCAGGTTGGCCAGCGCCGGCTGCTTGGATTCTTTGTAGAATTCCATTTTCCGAGCAGTAAGAACAATCCAAGAGGTGGACCAATTTTTCCTTATAAAGAAAATTAAAAAAAAAAAACAAAAGGGAAAAATCTTTAAGGCATTCAAGCAGGAAATAAAATATATTTCATTTGCAGACTTGGTTTTTAATTATTAAAACATAATACATATTAAATATATATATATATATATATATGTCAGAAACAAAAACGATCTAAAGTCAACACTGTCAACAAACTTCCATCAACACTGATGGACTTGCATCACTCTAATTATACCCAGAATGTATCCTATCAAAGCTTGAAGGGCTTCTTTCTCCTCATCCACATTTTTGAAGCCCATTTGTGTTTCTTTTTTGCCATGGTGTCAAATGAAAACAGTGGGATTATTCACACATGCTCAAAGTTCACATGTAGAGGACTCCGAAATAGCTGCTGCCCTTCTGGCATATTAAATATATAATAAAGCTGAGAAGAAAAAATGTTGATCTGACTGTACAAAGTACAAAGTACTGTACCTCAGTAACAGGTCTATTTTGAAAGGTCCCAAATGCTTTCGCCTTTCCCCAAATTAAAAGTTTACACGAGTGCAAGGAAGATAAGAACAATATCTAAGCAAGTTTGGAGTAACCATTAAACATCAGGCGTTCACGGTACAGCCCTAGAGAACTGACAAACTGCTGGGGCTAGGGAGAAGTAAATATACACATGGACATGTGAAAGAATGTCCCCTGATACAGAAAATCATAATCTTCACCTCAGAGGAAAATGCTATTATATGTGTTAACTGTAACAGGTTTCAAACCACTTCATTGACATAAATCTGATCTGATAAAAAGCTATTTTTAGATCGACAGCTCAAGTTTGACTTTTGAATTTAGGGATCATAACATCTGATATTTACAGAAATATCTATAAACCACTGTTGATCTGCTTCATGTGGTAAATATGAGTTGTCTATTGGTAAGCACCACTTCATACCTTCGTTATTTTTCTCTATTTTTCCTTTCCATTTAAAAGAGGTCTTGTAAGTGCAGAAAGGTGTAAGTGGTCAAGCGTGCTATGTAAAGATTTAAATAAACTTTACTATGAGTTGGACAGGCTGGATGAATATGGATTACCAAGGAATTCAATGGTAATATATCTTGGAATCCATCTGAAATCCAGTACCCAATTTATACCAAATGACCCCAGTTATGGATAGAATGGGGCATCCTTTTCCTGTCATTCCAGGCCCTTGTCCAAAGCCCCTCTCCAGCTCTCTTGGATCCCCTTTAGGCTCTGTCACACCCCCATGTTATACCTTAATTTCTTGCCTCCATCTGCTATTTTTGCTTTTAGAAGATATCCTTCTTTCTCCACTACCTGCAAGAAAGAAAAAAAGAAGGTCATAAACTTTATTATTTATTCAGCTGAATAAAACCACTTAATACAAGCATAGGAGTCTGCACCCAGCTTCTCTAACGTGGGGCATCTTACCACCAATTCTCAGTTTTATCACCTGTTTTTTCTGATATATTGATTCTTTCGAATATTTGAAAATAACCCTTAAAGTCAACTACTACACACAAAATTAGCCGCAACAAAAACCCAATAAAGTTTTATTTTACTTTATTTTATTCTATTTGTTTAGAAGAAATTTATGTAAATGCAGGCAAAGTTTCTAGCTAGGAGCAGAAGAGAATTTTAAATGCATTGCAGGTAAATCATGTTAAAATATCATTTTATATATTGAGTTTCATTTCTAGCTGTGAGGGACACATCACACTGAGGACTCTGTGTGGGGATGTGACACTTGATTGTAGGGTCCCAACATCCTGCTTGACTTTTAGTGTATGAGAAGCAAGACCCAGGCTTGCTCTTATTTTTTTCATTCCAATTTGTACTCCACACCTCTCTGAAAACATTCCTTAAGCCAGACCCCCTTGCAGACCCTTGGCTCTCTGATCAGCTGAAATATCCCATTGTACAGCTGGGATAGGGGTCGTCTTTGTCTACATAAATTTATATTAAAAAGCTAAAAACTGAAGAAAGCAAGATGACTATCTTTCAGCCAAACCCAATGACCTTCTATCTCATCAGGTCTCATCAACTAAGGATGTCTCAACTGTGTCAGTAATGGGAAAAAGAAACAAAATTGTGATTAAGACCAAGTCTGGTTTTGCTTTCAAACTCTACTGAGCCAGTGCCCAACTTGGATGTTAGAAAATCCACATGGTCTTTGTAGTAAATTGCATCACAAGGCAATTTCATAACAATTTCAACAGAATTTTGCTGTCTGCAAAGCCATTAAATAGCAATAAAACGTGTTTTAACAGGCAATATAAGGATTTTTGAATCAAACATGTCTGTTATTTTGACTGTACAAAATAGCAATATTTTAACAGGGTGGAATGTTTCATGATTCCCTCAGATTTTCTCTGTGGTGGATATGCAACATGTCATGACATATATACTGTGCTCATATCAGGTTGTACCTATGGAAAGGCCTGTGGGCCCATGGACAGTGATTTAGGTGACATTCTCAAGCGGGTACAGGAGGATCAGTGTGTGCTTCCTCTGTAATTTGTGCTTATCTCATGTAAATTCCTGTCATGCATATCATTACCACAGAAAACCCAGAGAGAAAGTGTGCAGGGATTATTGTGCAGAGTTATGTCACTATTTATCTGGTGATGGATGGGTGAACTAGAAGAGCTAAAATAAGGTTTAATCCCCATCTCCACCTACTACTTCTCTTTTTGTTCCCCTTAACTTTACATTTTTGATATTTTTCTTCCCCTTCTAACCCTTCTTTTTTGTAGTATAAAACTTCTCATTCTTGGCCAGGGCCAGAGATGCCAAACAACACATGAGAAAAATTATTCTTTTTAATATTTCTATCCATCTGGAAACAGAAACTGGGAGGAGCATTGGCTAGCCATTCAAGCTGTTGATTGCTTCTCTGAATCAGACCCAAAATCTCATGTTTTCAAAGTTTGCTAACCACTTTCTCAAACTACTATCTTAACCAATCCAGGACTAAAGGAAAATATTATTTTTCAACATCAGGTCTGAATCACCTTTGTTGTCAATCTTGGGAAGTTAAGACCTGGATGTGCTTCCAGATGAAAATGTTGCTGCTCAGCCATATTTTCCTTATAACTGCCTTCAGCTAGGGTATCAAATCCACTAACAAATATTGGGTATATAAAATATCCTGATTTAAATTACATAGCTCAAATCCACCATTTGCTGTAAATTAAATGGCTCAAAGCTGAACAGTAAAAAACTACAAGAGCTGCAGTTAATATGAGCCCTCTCAGTGCTAAGAAAACTCAACATACATTGCTTTAATTGAATTAGTACAGGTGCTGTACTTAAATAAAAGTGGCATGGTCTCCTCTAATTGATAACGTGCAGTTTTCTCTGTAATTAATACAAAGGGCATGCATGGAATTATGAAAAAACTACCACAAAGTCAAATAAAAATATAGCTAGGATGACCGCAATATTTTTATAATTTTTGTTTGGGGTGATGCATTCCCCTTGTTTAACATCTGTTAATGTCCCCTTTTCTATGCTGCTTTTTTTCCAAGAAAACACTTCTAGGACAGCTCAGGAACAGCTTGCAATACTTCTGCAAATGGATGATATTGGATTGAAAAGAATTCCAAATATATCCTAATGATACATTCTGTCTCAATAAATATCATCATCTCTTCTTAAGCTGCTGCCCTTCCTGCACCTTTTCAACATGTGGAAGGTTGAGAAAATGACCCAAAATGCCCTGAAGAATTAGCATAGAAATAGGAAAATGGAATTATTTTGTGGAGTTTGTGTTGATTTGTTTTCAAATTGTTTTTAGAAGAATAGTAAAGATGGGAGTACCTAGTGTAAATATTTGAGTTTCTAAATAAGAATTAACAAAAAGACTCTCATTGTCATGAGCTAATATTGTTAGAAACTATAAGGAAACATAATTATCACTGTGTCACATGCAGGTTTTATAATTTTCTTGAGTAGAATTCAAACCTTCTGAATGTACCTAATCCTGAAAAGTTTGTGTAACAGTACTGCTGATACCAACCTTTCCTTAATGAATCTGTATTTGCATATTCATTTTATTTTAGCAGAAAAACATCTGTTTCTCATTCCCTCTAGATCCTTCTAATGTCAAGAATTTATTTTTTTAAATTTCATTATAATATTTCTTATACAAATTAATACTGATATTAAAAACATCTTAATAAGGGCAAAGAGAGGACAAAGACTTCATCACATTCCTTTATACCAAATATTAACACAGATGAAACCTCAGTCAAATACAACAGAACTGAAAGCAAAGCCAAGCCATATAAATGACTTTTTACCTTCTAAAATAATTCTTTTTATTGATTAATCAAAGTCCCTTGCATCCTTTAACATTTCGAGGCATCCAAATCCTCACCCATTCATTCTTTAGTAAAGCAAGTGCAACATTTACATTAGAAACCTTTAAAATAACCAGAGTGATTTCCCAGCTGTGTAGAGCAATTCCTTACCGTGGGGTCCTGGGTACTGATGATGTCTGGAAATGTCAAGTTGTGTTGGGAAAGATTTCTTCTGTGACGATTTATCTGAAAAAGAAGAGGAAATATTTGCATTCAGGCAGGATTCAAAGACATGCAGGTAAAGATGGAGCCACAAATTTAATTACAGGGCACACACAGCATGCACTGGGTGGAGGTTTGGGGTTTCTTTCTGGTGTTCCTCTGAGCCCTGGGTATTTAAAGTGGAGAGCTGATATACTCTGGTACAAAACTCTGGTATAAATGTGTTTCTTTGTGATGTCACATTGGCAAATTTACCTAAAAATTAATCAGCTGATGATAATAATAACCTAAATTATGGGTTTTTTCCCATTAGAAATCTCAAAAATTGTTTAACTAGTTAGGCGCTCTTAAACCCATTTTAGAGGAAGAGGAAAGCTGCTGATTATAACCTCAAGGCCACAAAAAGCAAGTCAGTGAAGGAACTAGAAAACAATTAGGCACAAGAACACAAAAGTCCAGCAAGTTTAAACTGCTTTAAAGGCTGTTTCTAAAGTCTCCATGACTGAAAGGTTACAGCAATACTGGACTCTACAATTGCTCCCAAATACTGAGTCCTTGATTTCCTCCAATTCTCCCTTTTCTTTGACGAAGACAATGTAATCAACTGTGACTTAATTCTGAAAAAATATTGCTTTGTACCAGAAACTATTAAAATGAAATAAAAGTTACTTCACAAATCAAGCATTTGGCAGAGCTCAACAGCATTTTACTTCCTTGAAAATCTGCAACAAAGAACAAATCACTCAAAAGTGTGTGCAAGTGTGTGTATACATATATATATATATATATATAAAACTTTTACTTTTTAAATTCAATATCAATCAAAAAAATATAATTATGAGCTGAGGTCCTGTAAAATTCAGTGATTATTTCCTCTTTTAGCTGAAGCCACAAAGCAAACAACAAAATACAGTCTCAACCAGTTTCCACTGTATTCATCATAATGCATTCTCTTTTCCCCTATTAAAAGAGAGTTAACCAAAAGTCATAATGTATTCTGTTTATATTCAAGTGTCTGAATATAGAAAATGTTCTTAATTAATCCAGAGGGCTGCGCTCAAAAAACAGTTAAACATATTATGATCCCATATTTTTTCTCCACACATTGCTTTCATGTTTATTTGTAAGCACTAAGGTTTTTAAAGCCTTGAAATCTATATCCTAGATATTGCTCTACTCTCCTAGTCAGAGCTAATGAGCTTAATGAATTACCAGTTCTAAATTTAATACAAACATTTCAAAGAAAGAGATAAAACATTCTTCACAATTCAAAAAGTTTCTCTGACCTATTTATGAAGAATATCACTTAACAATTTCATTAAGGGTGAGTAACAGCTGGTGACATGGCTGTGTCCTAAAGTGTTTTTCTCTCTTAATATTCTGCATCTTAAGCAATCGAGCTTTCATAAGAAATACTTTAGTTAGTGGCAGTCCCTCCTTTGGGGAGAAAAAAAATGTCAGACCACATTTTCTGTATTTTGCAATCTTGTTTTCAGGAGTGTCATGTTCCTGTTTTATTAGCATGTAGGGTAAACAAGAATGATTTGCTGATGCTATTGAGAGAACTTCTAAGATTACAGTCTTTCTATTTAGATTTTGGATGGAGCTTAATATTAATGCAGGCAGAGACATGTATATAAATTCAAAATAAATTAATTCCATTTATCTTTTTCTTTATCTTTACTGTTAGACAACTCTGAAGGTTCTATGGTGCCCGAGACATATAGCTAAACTATTCAGGTCTGGATCACAGGAACTCTTTCTCACCCTGATCCCCCACACTCTAATTATTCCTTAACGTACGCTGAGCACATTGCCCGGCGATGACTTCTCAAACGCATTCTCCACTCATCCAAATTAAATAACAAGGCACACCACCACTCCACAGTGCCTGCTTCAGCATTCAGCTGCTCCCTGCAGGAGCCCCAGGTGGCTGCTGGGGGCCCTGTGTGTGACTCTGTGCAGTGTGGAGCACCGAGCCGAGCTCCCGGCCGCTCTTTGGCTCAGCGATCAGAGCGTTAGCGAAAGAAATGTCCACATTTGATACTTGCTAAAAAAGCACTTATCCAGAGTCCTAATCCATCCACAACAGAATGAAGAAATGAGTAAAAAGTCCTGTTGTTGTAGGCCTAGCCGATTATTGGCGAGGTGTAATTAAAAGGGGCTATTCAAGATTTCCAGGAAATATGAAACAACTAAGGAAAATAAAATTCCAGGTGTGGGGATACTATGTCCTTCAAGAAACCTCTTTGTTCGTGCAAAGAAATGTTAGGGAAAACTGCATTAAGGCAAGGGAAAGAATAAACCTCTTACACAGTTATTTAACTGATACTTTTGCTAAAAAGGTGTTTCTTTTTGGTAACCCAACAATGTGCAATCTCATGCAAAGGAAGTCCTGAAGCTCCAAAGTCTGAATCTAGTTACAGAAATACAACCAAAATCCACAATTATGTAAGCCTAGATCCAGCTCTTCTGGAAAAACGCCCTGAATATTTGGCTCACAAATGGAATTAATGGAAACTTCAATAAAGTTCTTACTGATTTCTACCAGCCTTTTGGTTTGGAAATAGAACATTAAAAAAATTAATCAAAACAATTTGAAAAAAAAAAAAAAAACAACAGTAGCATCAGAGGAAATATATTCTTTTAGACTAATTTGATAAAATTCCAGCAGGGCTGATAGAAATTTGGTCTTAAATATATTTTGCAAATATCACTGAGTGGGTTATTTACATCACTTCCCTTAAGATAAATCCAGTTGAAAGTTAAAATTGTCTCAGCAGAACCTGGGTGACAGCAGTCAAGATGGCCATGTTTCAATATACTCACAATTTTCAGTGAAGTACCAAAATATTCAAAGGGAGGTGTAGGCTCTTTCATTCTTTTATTCAGCTTTTAATGGATAGACCATAAAGGAAAGGGGTAGAATTTTTTTCTTCCTCCATAGCTCCATTTGATTACCCTAATAAACTCAAGAAAAACCTAAATAATGTCTGTCACAAGTCCTCTACCTCACCTCCCAGGGTATGATGAACGGCAGAGATTTACAGGAGAAGTTCGTGAGATCCCTTTTTGGGAAAGGCAGCTTATCAGCAGTTTTCTGATTTGATGAACATTCTTCAGTCAGCAACAATGTCACCTGCAGCACTAAAAATCCACTCTGCGAGCTCTTGCAAGTCTGTGGGCAAGTCTGGTTTTGTTAAATTCAGCCTGAGCAGCCCCCCCTTCCCTTAGCTAAAGGGGATCCATCTCCTACCAGAGTTATTTCAGCATCTAAGCACTAATCCATCATCATCCTTCCCACAAAGGCAAAGCCTCCTCTCCGTGTGCCTGGTGCCCCGGTGTGAAGGGACAACCCTCTGACAACTGCTGTTTTAGCAGGGAGCTAAAACACAGGAACCTGATCTTTCATTTAATTTCTCTCTGTGTTCCCATTTGTTCTTTAAATTCTCCCTCTTTTTCTGGGGATTCATCATGGCTAAGTCAGCACCACTCTCTTAACACAGTGTGGCATTGATTTTAAAAGAAACTTGGAGGATCCATTTGCTTTTTATTTCCCATTACAGGAATATTTCTAACCTAATTCATCTCGTCAACGAGAAGCAGCAGACTTCTTTTTGATTTCAACCAAACCTAACAAAACCAACCAGCATTATTTAAAATGCTGCTCCAGTGTAAAGTACAGACAATTAATTATTTCCTGAAATGTCATTCTGAATTCACTTGTATCCCTAAGTAATTAAGATAATTGTATGACCTTTCTAGGTGGCTTTCAAGATTGTCAAGCAAGTTATTCACCACAGATTATTTATCCACAAGCACCACCTACAAGTAGCCTGGGAAAACCATGGTTTTCTCAAACAAGCAGCACCTGGTCCAACAGAGCTCTGCTTTGGATGGGAAACCCTAAACTGGCATTTACCTGCTGTTTTCTCCATCATTCACAGTGCTGCTCTGCCAAGGAGATGGTTCTCATGGAGGGTTTGATAGATTTCCACCAAAACCCTTTCATGTTGTTGCTCATGGTCTGACCTTTCTTTACAGGGCTCTAACTATTGTTTTTGTTTCATCCTGCTGACACTGCAATCATGTATGTGGAGATTCCTTTATAAATAACCAAAAAAAGAGAGAAATCCCCTACTGTTGAGCCCTACTCCTGCCTGATGCTCCATTCTGGACCCAATCCAGCAAAGCACTCTGCAGTGGCCTTAAGTGTTTTTCTGGATCAGGGCCAGAACACTCCATTCTTTACAGGATCGAACTTACTGGTGGCAGCTTGAAAGTTTTGCAATAAAAGTACAAACTAGTCACATAAACTTTTGTGGAAACCATTCCCTCAACAGAGAGGGAGGGGTGACACCTGATTTAGTGATGTCTGTGGTCATTTCGTTCCCAGTCACTCCCACACTGCAGTGACAGCTCATAATCGCTTAGATAAAGAAACTTAACAAAAATGTATTGTAGCATTTCTTAATGGCCACGTCCCTTGAAAGACACCTATACAATGGCAATGGCAAGGAGAATCCTGTAACATTTCACTCACTGCCATGCTCAAAGTGACTTGTTTTCAAGATCCAATCTTGGGCAGTATGGCAAGCCCATCGTTATCTACAGAAATTATTTGGAAACAGCTGAGCTATGATATGATCCCATGTCAGCTGTGAAAGGCACTGAGAAAATCCCACAGGCCTTCCCACTCAGAGATGCCCCTTTGTCATTTTCAAGGGCATTTCATGACACGAAAATTGGGAGAGCCTTCAAAGTGACAGAGGGCAGAGTTAGGTTGTAGGTCAGGAAGAAATCATTCCCTCTCCCAAGAGCAGTGAGGTCCCAGCACAGGATGCCCAGAGGAGCTGTGTCTGCCCCATCTCTGGAAGTGTCCAAGGCCAGATTGGACGGGACTTGGAACAACCTGGGATTGTGGAAGGTGTCCCTGCCCGTGGCAGGGGGTGACACTGGATGGCATATAAGGTACCTTCCAAGCCACACATTATTCTATGACTACATTCAATTCTATTAATTTCATTTAAGCAGATAAAGAATTTTTGTCTGCTATCAAGAAACAGAGGATGTTAAGAAACAGCATAAACTCCCCCATTCCTCCCCCACCCTGCTGCAGATGCTCCCAGGGCATTTGAGCTGTGCCATCACTCAGCAGAAGACCACTTCCAGCCCTGGGGAAACTCCATGTCCCAGTGGGCTCCCTGCCCACAGCCACTGGCACTCCTGGCTTGCTCTGGAGCCCTCCTAACACCATCGTCCTGAGGATTTCCAGAGAACCACATGGTTTATGTTTTCTTTTTCCCCCTTCCTTGTCTCAAAAAGGTTTCTTCAGGAAAAGTAATGAGACTAAAGGCAGTGTAGTATGATATTAGGTCTCTCTGCATTTTTTCCAAGGCTTGCAGGAGAGAGAGAGAGACAAAATGCAGTTTCAGTCCTGCCCCCACCAGCCCAGATTTGCTCCTCACCCTCCATCCCCAGGCTCCTGAAAACTCATTACCACGCAGGTGACCGAACGCTTTGCTCAGGAATAGGAACTTGCATGGATGGAGCTTTTGTGCGCTGGCTACAGACCAGATAATCTCTCCATGCATCATTTAATAAGAAAACCACTTCGCAGTCCTCACAGGCCTATGTTACATATGACATGCTCTCAGCAGAATCTGCAGCCTGAAATCGGCGGGGGGAAGAGAAAATGCAGCGAGCAGGATTGCGTCGCCTTCGCCCTGCGCGCCTCCCTTTGAGCACACTGCCCTCTACACTCAGCTCACATCTCCAGAGCCTCTGAAAATAATGATAATGGTTTTGCTTCCCTTGACCTCTTGCTCCCTTATAAATCAGAATCCTATAGACCTTTCCCACAGTGTGAGGGTCCTCCTTTGTATCCGAGCCTGTGAAGGTGGGTATTTTTTATCAAGGCAGTGTAACCACGAGGGAGTGCTGCTCCCTGCCTTTAGGACTCGCTGCAGATGAGCACCGCGGTGCCTCTGCTGGGGAGTATCTCCATTTATCTTCATCCATGAAAGAAGAGCAAAATAATTACTCAGATCCTAGTTTAAATTTCAGCCCAGTGTTAAGATGAGCTCATTCTCTGTGATCAGGGAATCATTAATCACAAGTTTGATTACAAAGCAGAGCCTGTTTGAAGCTATGTTGCCTTCTCTCCCCAAATCATTGGAGGGGTGTCCTAAATTTGGGGTATCCAGTTTGGGCTAATATTTTAAGTCCAAGAATTAGCCTTCACTGTTACTTTTCTCCATTAATGGCTTGCTGTTTCCCAGGAGCAGATTTTTCCCTAGAGTGGGAGCCCTTTTGTTCCTCTCTAGTCACTCAAATGGCCTTTGAAATTTGTCCAATTGATCCTTGCTTTGAGGGAGTCCCAGCTGAGGTAGTTGGCTTCATTTTTAGCATTTTCAGGAGCAGGAGAAGTGCCAAAAGCCTATGTAGAAGAAGAGACAGCTACAAAAGGTTCTTACCACCCATATGTGCTCAAGAAATCCTAGGGCTGCTCTAAATCTGACTGTGGGTCACTCGGATTCGTGTACCTGGGGATCCAACTACCACAAAGACCCAACAGCTGTGTGCCTCTAATCCGCAGGATTTCCAACTGGAAATCAAACTGGAACCCGGTCTCTAAGCTTCAATATGCTTTAATTGCATTAAATACAATCCTCATCGATTGCAGGAAAGAACATTAAAAGTGGGACTTTTGATATATTTCTATTTGCCTTTTCTGTTACAGCCTGTAACATGCAACAAAACGCAGCAATGTACACACTGTGACAGCATTCATCCAGCCATAAACAAAAAGGTATTTTATGAAATCTAATGTATTGATAAGTTTCCTATACTGATCTTTTCTATTCAACACTCAGTCATTACTTTTGGTAAACTGTGATATTTGAATATATATATCTAAACTGTTGCAGGGGATTTGGTGAAATTACAGATGAGTAGTGCAGCAATGATAGAGGAAATATGGAGTAAAACCAGCAGGAATAAAAATGCAATAACTATCAGAGCTTCACTGTTCTTTGCCTCTGACATTTACGTCTGCAAAACTGCTCTTTGATGTTATGGCTATAAAAGGTAAAAATCAAAGTTAATACAGACATAGAGTAATGATAGATTATTTTTTCATGTCCCCTTTGGATCTTAGAAAAATAAAGACAATAAATGTGAGAACTCAGCTGTGACAGCAGACTGTGTCAGCAACTCTGACCTGAAATTGCACCCCAGAACTGTAGTCTCAGGGTAAAAGGAAAGCAAAAAAAAAAAAAAAAATCATTAAAACTTACTAAGTAAATGTGCAAAAAACATCTACAAGAACTGCCTTACAAAATCACATCCAGCACATACACTACAATCAAAATGCTCTCAAAAGCTCTCCCCTAAAAGGACTGTCTTACAGAAAAGCATAATTAACATTGATGTCACACTCCTGCAAGTCATCCATTGCTGTTTGCCATATAAATACCCTTGTAGAAAATAATATTAATATTCCTATACAAATGCTCAGTCCTCTCTCTTGGACCCCACATTAGCACATTGCTTTATCCTGCCAACCTAATTCCTTTTTTCAGATTTAAACAAGCCAAAAACTCACCTTATGCTACTGCAGAAGCAATTTTTATTTTTGAAGGTTAATCCAACTCAGCAGGATTTAGGGATGGCACTTTTGCTTGGTCGTAGGCATGTTGGCTCAGGCCAGACAGCTGTTTGGACATTCTCCACTGGGAATCTTGCCCTCAACACCCACAGTTGATGCACATACATGGTCTACTGGCTGCCTACTTCCATGCCCATCTGTTCAGATGGCATGGTGCCCACTCACAAGTTCGCTGGATCCTTGCCCTTAGTGTGTAGATGCCAGGCAATGATGGGCTTAGATGGGCAGCCTGCAAAACACTGAAAGTGATCATTTTTTTCCTGTAGGAAGTCCTTCCTCTGCAATAGCACTGAAGCATGGGCACCACATGCTACCCTACACTTAATAACACCTGTGGACATATATGTGCCAGGAATGGAAAGGGATGGGGGGGAATGTGCTTGGCGGGGGGTGGGGGGGAAATAAAAAGTGGAACGATACAAAAAATTTGCAAGGATTCTGGTGTAAGAATACACTCTCCATTGCCCGTGGCAGTGGGAGGACATCCAGGTTAACTGGGAGCAAAGTGGCTCAAGCATCAGAGCAGCACAGCCATGGCCACGTTGGCCAGAGCACGGCCTGGTGTAGCCTGGTTGCCACTTCTGATACCCTGACAGCTTACCTCGGGTACTGCGCACCACTCAGCAGCCAAAGGTATAAAAACCAAAACCAAATCGTACCAAAACCAGTGTGAACCAAACCCAGACCTGTCTAAACTTCAACGCACATTCCATATACACCATACAGCACAAAATATTCCATGGGAGGCCATGGCATTGGTAAAGGTAGATAGGAAATTGGTCATTTTAACAAAGGTCCATTTTAACTTGTGTCATTGCCCTTTGAAACGATAACTGAGAAAACTCTACTTGGTAACAAGAGATTATTTCAGATAATTTAGTAGATAAGAAAAGTTTCTCTTTTTTTTTTTTTTTCCAAGTCCAAAAATCAACCTTATTGCAGCCATATTGGGACAGAGCAGCGAATTAAAATATTCATTTTCTTCCCTAGTTCACTTAACAGTAAATCAACATACAGCAATAATTTTATTGTTTGAAATAAGCAACTTTAAAAAATTAATACTTTGTTAACTATTCCAAAAAGAGATATTTTATTTACATTTTTATTGAAATTATTTGAACTTTGTGCCTATAAATCCATAGGTATTTCCACAGGCCATCCTTACTTTAGTTGTTCTCCCACATTGCGTGGGAATCATTAGAAAAGTCAGAGATTCTGCTCTTTGATAAGATGAACTTTTAGAAGAAGGAGGGAGGGGGAAATCAAAGAGTGCTCAAGGAGTATTTCCAGTGTAGTCTTTCAGGAATCCTCCTTCCTACCAACACTGTGGCGAACAAACTATCAGTCTTAAACATGTATGGAAAAATTAGGAAACTGAGTTGCAAATAGCCATGAAACATCGATAAAACTATTCCAACAAGTGGTTTTTTTCCCCTCATTTTTTCCTTCCCATTCCCCTTGCTGAGCGTACCCCGACAACGCTCCAACAATTTTGGGCGCGTGCGAGCGGGCTGGAAAGAGAGATAAACCTACAAGTCTGGATCTGCAGCCTGGCTCAGGGCTCCCATCGAGTCAGCAGTGTGCTGTGCTCGGAGGCACATTTAAGCTAGGTCTAACTTAGTGTTTACTCTGGGGTGACTGGATTTGAGCGCGCTGTCCCTGCCCCAGAGAATTGTTTGCTGTGCGGAGACATCAGTCTTGTCTTTGAGCGCGCTCCGCCGAATCACTCATGTGTGGCTGCTTGATCTGTTTGGGTCTGGACATATTGTCAAATCCTTGTGTCCAAGTTTCACGGGAGCGGTGCCGAAAAAGTCCTGGCTCCAGAATGAAATTAGATTTATACAGAACACAAGCCAAAATAGTCGCTATGAACATCCGGTGACAAAAAATCAAAGAATCAGAATATAAAGAGTGGTTTGCTCTGACTATTAAGCTTAGTTCAACTTCTTTAATCTGAAGGGAAAAGAAACCACAAAGACCACCTCCTTTCTAGCTTTTAGGCTCTTGATTCCAGGCAAAGCAGAGGTGAAACATTGGCTTTTACGATGGAAAGTCCTTTTGTTTTCCTCAGCGCAGAAATTTTCACAAAGAACCTTTTTGTGTGATTGAAAGGAGTATCTTCTAACACAGGTCACGGCTGACAACCCCATAGCTAAATCTTATTAAAAACTGTTCAGAGACCAAAATTAGAGACTGTAATACAGAACCACTTGGATACCTGTCAGATTGATAATATCTAGATGACCATCTAACTTGCCACCTGCTCTCCCTTCCCTTTGCACTAATAACCTGAATAAGCTTGTGAATACTTTTTCCCCAGTCCTGTTGGCTCATATTAGTCTTTCATACCATCAAGACCTGCAGTCTCTTAAAAAAGTCAGTTTTGCTTATTAGCATTGTTCAGAGGACCAAATTACAGATGCAGCACAAGAAGGAATGAAGCAAAGTTTTCAAACAGATTTTCCCAGGTGCCATTATAAACATTAACATGAAAGAAAGAGTAATCAAGATAATAACTGATCTAATTCAAGTAGCTTTTTAAGCACATGGGTAATTTTGCAAAGGTCAATTAGCAGGATGACTCCTTCCTATTAGATTTGACACCACGATACTCAGCTAGGAAAAGAATGAAAACATTTTAAAAGCCTAACTTTTCTCCCATCTTTCTTGAAGATTTCTCAGTTTTATATTTAATCACAACCTTGCAGCAAACCAGGTAGGACAGCAGTGATTGCTGGTGCTGCTACCCAGCTCAGGGATTCTCCACTTACAATTTGCCTTCATTTCACACAAAATTAATATCCTAGCATTTTTACCACAACCTGCTGACACAGTAAAACTCTGATAATGTAAAGGTTAGGGCTTGGCTGGGTGTTTTTCAAATACCAAAGTTAGTTCTTCAAATTTGTATCAGGCTTCAGGATTCATGATGAGATTCTTTGTCATACACATTCCAAAAAAAAAAAAAAGGAGTAAAAAGAGAAAAAGTGCAATCTATTTGTGTCTTGGCAAAATTAGAACTACAATTGCAAAACGTTATTCTTTGTATTTCTCAAGTGGTATTTCATTATCTGCCCTTCAGAGACGTAGAAACTTTTCAAAAAATCTGCTCCACAAGTTGGGCCATGTCCTGAAGAGAACATTGGGGACAGGGAATATTCCTGATCCAAGCTCACTGAACCTCCTGGTTTTACTTCTGTGGCATCACAGTGACAGCAAACCACATCATGCTAGCACAGCAGATAAAGAAAGGAAGAAATGGAATTATCCTGTTTGAATCTTCTGAAGCATCTAGACAGACTGAAAATTGCCCTTGATCTGATTTTCCTAATTCTGTTCTGATAAGGAAAAGTCACTGATTTTTCAAAACATTAAGAAAAATACTCTCAGCAATACAAAGATCATCCACTGCCCTCCAAGGTGTGGGCAGTGTATAAAGGCAGCACTTTCTCCAGAGAAGTAATTTACATTATTAAAAATCCAAAACTTATACATCTATATAATTCATTTAAAAGCCCAAACAACCATCCAACAACTCAAGAAAACAAATGAACCAAACACTGTTAGAAGCTTTGGTGGCACATGAAAGCAGGACTTTAACTGGATATTTCAGGGCATATATCATACATTGACATACATTTATGTATGTACATATGTGTACATACATTTATACCACACTCTCAGCAAAGTCACAAATATACTTTGTGTAATGCAAGGAAAAAAGTTTTGATTTATCACTTTTGTACTTGGTTTCTTCCCCTTGCAGCCCCAGTTCAACAAAAGCTTTCAAATAGCACCTGCCACTGGATCACTTTGCTTCTCCACCCCATGACACGGATGAGGAATCAAGATGGCACCATTTAGGAAAATGTTTATATAAATATTTTATCCAGACTATGCTGGACTTAGCATATGCTGGATATTTCTCTGGTATCTCCCTGGAAGGGACACATTTCTTGGTTGAAGGCATGAAAACATGATGAATTTACCAATTCTCTTGGTAGTTTCCCACTAGTCTTTTGCAAAATGTGTTGTAATTCTCATTTTATTTTGAGGGGGTTCCAACTTCCTGACATTTCATCTTGTATACCCTTTTCCCACTACATTAAAGAACCTTGGTGCCCAATGTTGTCCCACAATGTAGGAAAGAAATAATTTCTTTCAATAATTTACACATGCTGAAGTCTGTAGGTCCTTCATTGTCAAGACAATTTTCCTAACCTCACTTTTTTTTTTATTTTTGCCTCTTCCTTGCATAATTTTAATAATTTTAGAATCACTGTTCTGACTTTCTACTCATCAGTGCCACTGACAGACACGAGCATTTGCCATCTCCCTGCTTCATTTTCAGTCACAATGGGCAGCTCAAAATTCTTGACCCCAAAACACCCACAAAAGCTGCATTTTACAGCAAAATCCCAGAACACATTTCCTAATTCTGGGTGCGGCAGGGCCTGTTTCCCATATATACATACATTTGGATGAATTAAAATGCACTTCCAGCCATTAAGCCATCCGGATCACTCTCCACAAGTGCCTTTACCCAGACCTATTTGCCAGTCCATCAATCTTTGCTTTATTTTCAAATGTTATTAGAACTGTTCTATTTACTTCCATATCATGGATAAAAAGAGTGATTAGTGTCAAGCTTAATACTAGTCCCTGGAGAACAACTCTAAAAATTCACCCAGTTGATGATGATTCCCCAGGGACTACTTTCCAAAACGTGTAAATTAATCAGTTCTTAATCCATTTAATGTGTGCTTCACTGATACAGCACATAACTAATATTTAATCAGAATGTCACGTACTATTAAGTCGAGTGACTTAAAAACTTTCACTGCACTTCACAAGTATGGCTCCTTTTCCAAGCAGACTTACACCACAAAATAATCCTTTTGGTTGCATTTTAAAAATTTGTTCGCTTATGATGATTGACATCAATGATTTTCCTATTTTTTAACTGAACCCTGGAACTCTTTTCCATTAACTGACCCAATAGGATAGTTTGACTATAGGATATAGGATAATTTGACTATAAAATTTTCCAGGTCATTCCATTTTCCCTTTCTGAATACTGGCATAATGTTTGGCCCTTTTTAAATTTTGTAATTTCCATGACAACTAAATACTTACAATTTAAAATAATAGACATGGACCAACTCAGACAACTCTGTAAGGTTGTAGTAAGACATTTATTTAGGTTTTCTAAAATTTTGCCAGATATTGCTAGTTTCTTCTGAAGTTAACATTCAACATGCTTTTAGTTATTAATAGGATAGAAAGTTCATCATCAGTTTCTCATAATCAAGCCATGTGATTTTAGGAAAACACCAAACAAACCACAAACACAAAATCCCACTAATATTTATTCATTATTCTTTTATTCCTGCATCACTAAGCCTTATCACCTTAGCAGTGAGCCTGTAAGAGCATGGAATTAAGCTCTTAAAAATAGAGATAAAACAAGTTTATTGAAATTATTCCTGTGCACAGAGTTCAGAACTTAAAGAATTTGGAAACCTTCAGGATAAAGGGAATGCATCAGTTTTGTCCTGCACTGCAGAGCTTGCAGGATTCCCCTCAGGGCACAATACCTGGGGTGAAGTTGGTTGTAGGGAAGGTTTTATACACATTTTCTCATTTGGCTGCTCTCCACTGTGTAAAGGACCTGTCTTTGCCTGTAACAAGTGCCATTACAAAAAACAGTCAATTCACCAATATAGCCCAGTTTCTCACTGCCTGGATTCAGTGACTATGGATTTATAAACTGCTGAATGCACAGGACACCTGACAGATAGAACAAAACAATCTGGACTCCACAGCTTCCACGTGCTAAAATAATGAAGTTGATTTTGCAGTACCCTGCATTTTATACGAGCACCTCTTTATCTGTGGGGAAAGTTGCCAAATCAAAAATGGGATATTTTCTCTCATTTATACAGGTGCACGTACAACCAGGAAGGCAGAGGCAGGCTGGTGTACTGTGACATGCTGATTTTTTTAAACACCTTTTAGGTTTAAGCATGTGTGTGGTTACAGTGGAGCATAAGGGAAGATAAATCCACCTAAATTATAATTCCTTCAGTCACTTATTACACATTGCCATAGAAACGAATTCGCAAACTATTTTCCATGTGGCTCTAAAAGTACCAAAATTCATCTTAAAATGTTCTACTGTCAGTATACAAAGGGCCATTCGCTTCCCAGCTCAAATATCCAAAATGCTGTAAATGGAGTCTGACCTAAATAAATCCTACTCCAGATCTGAAGATCATCGGATCCATTACACAAAGCCATTCAGGCACAGACAGAGTGGTGGTTGCAAATGTTCAGATAAATTAGCATAAAGGCACATGTATCTCTAATAGGTTAATAAGTGCAACCAGTGGGAAGTGGAAATGGTTGTTTGCCTACAGACTACTGTGAGAGTTCATCGTTTTTGGGGGGAATGCACACACAGAAACGCGTGATAGTGATCTTTCTTCCCCCTCCCAAACGTCTTTATTTTAATAATTATCGAAAGATGAGGAGGTGGTCAAACGGTGTGGGTGGAATTTCCTTGGAATGGTTTGGATGTGCTTTGCCAGGGGTATTTTTGCAAGGCTAGCACCCCCTGTTTTGTAGGTCACAGGGATATCCACAGACTGCGGACACCGAAGGCGCTTGTCCTTCAGCCTTCTGCCTCACCACATGACCGAGCATCCGTGTACCTTGCAACCATACACCCTGTCGAGTGCTATTCTCTTACATATCACAATTTACCTCGCTTCCTCCACTCAAACATGCAACCAAGCTGAGCAACAAGCTGCTTCAGCTGCCATGTCATTTCAGTTTTTACACATCTTCTCTTTTTATGTGTGCTCCACATCTCCGTGATGTCTCATCTCCCCGTTCCACTGCCATAGGCTACGAGTCAGGAACAAAGCTCAGGCTCAATGTCAAACAGAGTGAAAATGGGAAAATATCATAGAGGAGAAAATTAATGGGCACAAACACGGCTCTGAAACTTCCATCCTTGTGGGCTTTGCAACTTTCCATCGTTTCTTGGCAAAATATGAAGGAGAAGGGAGGAATAGTATTTCTACAGAAAATGCCTCAAAAAGGTTTTTAGCTAAGGAAAATGCAAGTCCAAAATTTCAAAGTGGAAGAGTTATGCTTGCATATTAAAAAGTAAATAATCTTGTAAATGTTCAATCGGGCCCTTTAATTTGAAAAAAATAATTTATTTCCACTCTCCACCATTTTCCTGCTGTCCCCTTTTCCTTGCCTGACCGCCGTGGTTTGCTGAGGTTCATGTTTCCAAAAGTGCCTTAGCAATAAATAGTCCCAAGTGTGACTCACAGGAACAGACCCTGAGGCTGGAATCATGGCTCCTCTGCATGAACTGAGGTCTTTCTTTCATTTCAAACAGAGAAATTTCAAGGTGAAACACACACAAAATCTCTCTTGTCAACAGGTTTGCTAGCTATGTCTTTAAAACAAAAATGGTGCCTTTCAACTTTTCTCACTGATTTTTTTTTTCTGTAATAAAAATGTGGGGTTTCAGGGAAATTATGATGTTTGCAACCCACATCATAAAGAATCAAAATTAACCACACAACCCCCAAATCCCAGTACTTTAAACATGGTTGATCCTACCCACACAGCCATGGCTGGCAAATTGCATCGTATGGAATCAAGGTCTTGGACATCATTAGATATTTCATGACTGTGAAATCTAATTTATGGCTTAAGACTTCTTAAAAAATAGAGATTGTATTTTTCTGAAAAGAAAAAGAAAATATATAGAAGTCCCACAGCACAATAATGCAAAAGGAAAACAGGATGCTTCAGTTTTATTCTTAAATTGCAGAATTATCTTGCTCTAGAAAGTATAGTATTGTTTAGAAACCTGTATCTTTCATTCCCAAGTGAGCTATTTCTTAAAAAAAAGCACTCCTCTTTATGTCAGTCACCAAAATGAAACACAAGCATAAATGCTAGCATGTCAAATATTAACATTGGTATTTATTTGGATCCAGGTACTTAATTTATCAGCTAAATTATTTATTCGAGAGGTAACACCATACTTCATGCAACCCCATTTCATATTGTGTGCAAACCTTACCTGAATATATTATGTGCAAGCTTAATAAACCTTTTCACATTTCAATTTCAGTCCTTCATCTTTTCACTGTTTGAAACATATAATTTATTTTTGTACTAACATGCTACAACTGACCTTCCTGCAAACTGCATACATACTCCTTAATATCTTTCAGATGAGCAAGCCAGAGTCAAAAAATAAAATGTCTTTTTTTTTTGGGGTGGGGGTGAATTCATTCATGATGCATTTTCAGTCTGTTTATTAAGTAATCATATCTGGGTACAAGTGTCAACACAATTTACGTTTTGAATAATGTGAAGCAGATAACCTCAATTAACAAGTAATTAGAGCCATTTTCCTATTAAGCAGTTTCCCTAATTGTTTTTGAAACCTGGAACTAAAATTGTAATAAATAATAAGCGGCTAAAACATGTTCCTGCATTAGTTTAATCCAGGTTCTTCCAATGGAGCCTGGGAAAAAAAGCAGCAGAAATAAGGGCTGACTCCTCATGAGACATTGAGAGAAGAGAGAAATATTTTGTGGATTCTTCATAGTGTACTCTTCTGTTTAGATTTTTTAAAATTGATATTATTTCCTTTCCCTCTCTTTTTTCACTCCCATGATTTCATATATGAACTTTTAACATATGGGATATTTGACTGAGTCATTACTGTGGATTGACTAGAGCTCATCAGGGAAAAGCCATCCCCAGTGAACACAGAGGGTGTGATCTCAGCTGAACTACATTTTATAATAATAAAAATTAATTTGACCCCTTACATTCTACCTTGTCAGCAAACCGTGCCTCTCTTTATGTAAAATAATAAATATTAACCTGTTTTTCAACACAAAGAGAACAATTTGTGTGTTTGCTGCTGTTCATCAAAAAAAAAATGTCCTTCAATTGAATATCACTCTTTAAATAGATACCTGTCATATCTCAAGTACAATAAATGAGCTTAGAGAATATAAAAATTTCACATGTATTTCTCTGCTCACACTGCACGGTCTCATGGAAAACACCTAGGTTGCACTCTGTCTGTCACATCCAAAAATGGGGGAAAATAATTTTCTAGCTGAAAACAAGAAAAGATCCAGCAGCTGCTCCTCACCCTAAGCCAAAACAAACAAGTGAACTAAAAACTAACAGAAAAGCTACACAAAAATCCCAGGGAAAAAAAAGAAAAAAGGGGAAAAATAAAGGAAAATATCAAGGGCAATAATATGGGGCTGCCCCTGGATCCCTGGATGTGTCCAAGGCCAGGTTGGAAGGAGCTCTGAGCAGCCTGGGACAGTGGAATGTGTCCCTGCCCGTGGCAGGGGATGGGACTGGATGAGCTCTATGGTCCCTTCCAACCCAAACCATTCCCTGGTTTTATGATTCTATTCTCTTCACCCACAAACTCCAGCCTAAGCCAGAGCCTCCTGTCCTGCAGTTACATTTATCACAATTTCAGCTGCTAGGAGAGACCATTTTCACCTGAAGCCGAGGAAAGAGAGGGAATTCTTATGGGCCAAGAAGGAGCCAAGGTACCTGAGCCTGCTCAAAAAGGCTCTTGGCACATTTCTAACCAGACTTCACCCTCCACCCCACAAGCACTTGGCTGTTGGCTTTATGTCTACAGGAAATTTTGCCAGCCTGGGAAGAGTACAGGATTTCTATTTACTCAATTTTTTACAAAATTTCAATAAAGCAGTAAATCAAAACCATACCCCCCAAAATAAAAATTAAAAACCCTAGGAAGACAGCCTGAGAAATTCCAGGAAAAACTGGCAGCTGCAGAAGGACATGATCTGTCCAGAAGGAATACAAACATTTAAATAACTTGCTGGAAATTAGACTTTTGAAAAATACCATTGATTCCCTTCAAGTCATTTTATTAAAAGGTCTATTAATGCTTGGCTTGCACTTTGTGGCCATGAGAGATGTTGGAGCAAAGAGCTATCAAAGGTGGCTATCAAAGTTGGGTTTTTCTCCCATTTAACTTTCTCTAACTATTAAACTGCTCATTTTGTGGAGACAATCATTAGTGTCTTTAATGTGAAACAAAGCTTCTGGATAAGAGCTGCTAGCTGAAGATCAATATGAAAGATATCATTTCAGTTACAGCTTTAATAACTGTAACAATAGGGAGCCTGGCATTACAGGCTTTATGCATTAATGTAATTTAGAATCTACCAGGTACAAATCTTATCAAACATTAGCAGTGGCTGCGTTGGGATTTTCTAGGTAAGAAAACTATGTTATAAATGGGAAGTGTTTGAAAGGTGAACTTTAATGTAATCAGGCTCATCTGCCATAAAAACATGAAAGAATTTACATGAAGAAAGTGAAATAAATAAACCAAAAAAGATTCTGGGGAGAGGATGGACATTTTTAAGGAACTAGTTATTCATGTGCTCAGGGTGCACTAGGATGTCCCTCTTGTTTATACCAATACAAATATGACCCACAAAACTGGAGGATTGGGAATTTCAGCCAAATTCAGTGCAACTAAATATTTTCTGCAAACCACCACACATAGAAAAACAAACCTACCTGGATGTGCAGTCAGCTAAACCCCAAAACTGATGAGGAGCTTTTTCCCTGGCTGCCAACAAAGCACCAGCACTAGAGACCAGGAGCACAACCCTTCCTCCAGCCACAGTTCACAGCTCCACCCAGCAAATTTCCCTTTCCCACCCCATTTATTCCCACCCACCTGTCTCCAAATCCCTCTGCTCCCTGCTTGCTCCATGCTTCTCACAATGAGCCTCATTGCCCCAGCCTTTTCCAGGTTTTTGAGATTTGCATGGTGGTGTCAACCTTAGTCTTCTGCAACAGTTTATCAATAACCAAGTTATTTCTTTTCCCAGCTCTCCAATCTCTTGATTAAAATAAAACCTAAAAACAAAATACAAAACTCTCCCTGCCTCCAAAGGGGGGAAAAAAAATCAAGAAAAGGAAATCAGGCCTGAAAATGTTAAAACACAAATTTTGGATCTTCCCTGCAAAGTTATTCTTAAAACCTGATGCAACAAATTGGCAGTTCTTTAAACAATTTGTTTAACTTGTGTCCAAATGTCTTCAGGTTTTAGTGCTTACAGGTGGCTACTTTAGATTTACACTTTAATTTTGAGAAAGATCTAAACTGGGAACACTGAATTTTCAGTTTATCATTTGCTGATAAAAAATGGAAAGCTCAAAGTTAAAGTAGCCAAACACTGGGAAGAGTTGGCACCTGGCATTTTAATTTTTAAACATTGGGGGGTTTTGTGTATAATGAGGTTATAAAGTAAGAGTCTGACTTCAGGACCACAATCAAGAAGAATGAGCTCTTAAGGATGACAGAATCACTGATGGGAAGCTCAGTTGGTCCAAAATCCAGGTTTGGTCCAAATAAACAAACAAAAGTCTGGATGCTTGTCTGGGTTTTCTACCTGCCTTGGGGCTAGAGATGTCATGAGAACAGATTCTCTCATCACAGCTGCAGCACTTCCAGTCCTGGCCATGGATGGAATATCCAGGAGAACAATCTTTCTCACAGAGCTCTGGGGCAGGGGAGGGAAGGAAGGGGAAATAGGATGGGGATTTCACAGTCTTTCTAATTTGATTCCAAAACTGGGGGAAGATTCAGAGATTAGAAAGGAAAGCACATTTTTTACTCTACTTGGCTGTAGTCTTCAAAGCCACTTTTTACTGCAACTGGCAGAATACATGGCAGCTCAGAGAGTCAATAATCACAAAAATAAAGGTGCAACTGCTTCTAAAGTTTAGGCATATTCAATACTGTCCTAAAATAACAAACATAACTTAGTTGCATTGGTCTATGACACATAAGTAAAAGAATTGTTGGGTTTGTTTTTTTTTTTTTCATAGGCTGTGTATTGAGAAATGAAGCTCCTGTTTCCTCTCATGGTGTTGGGTTCTGAGCCCTTTGAAGGAGGAGATCCAAATCCAGCTGTGCCATGGCTGTGTGTCTATGCAGGCACACCCCTAGCTACAAAATCATGGATGATGAAGACCTATTTCCATTAAGGCTATGAATCTCACCAGGAAGAACAGGAAATCAAATAGAAAATAAAATATTACCATGTTAACATGACAGGATCAGATCCTGAAAAAAAAAAAAAAAAAAGGTTTACTTCAAAGGAAATTTGATCTGATTTATGGCAGGAGAATTCTGCTGTCAACTATTTGTCTAAGAATAGGCACATTGCCTAACAAGGACACTCATGTCTGTTTTAAAACCCCTTCTCATCACATTAAACAACATTTATTAAGCGTGTGCATACACAGTGTAATAGCACATGTATTTAGGGCATGCACAAAGTAATTTGATCCCCATTTCATCTCATTGGTACTGCAAATATTTCACTGCAGTAATAAAACAAACAAAAAACAACCAGAAAAACCACCCTGGTTCTTTACCTCCCCTGTCATGTTGCATTGGGTCACTCGGTGCCACACGATGTGATATCATGTAGCTCAATGCAAGGAGACACATGTCCCTTCTCATTGGAAATTTAAAGTAATGGAGCTTACTTTTCCCCTGTGGGAAGCTGTGCAGGTCAGGTGCCCAAGACTAGCTATGGGAAGTTTGATATAATCTCAGTTTCAGTACCTACATATTTCAAATCTGACGGCATTTTTGAAAGGAAATGTGTTAGATGCCACAATTCAGCTGTAACAGAGTATTTAATAAAGATAGCGTAACAGGAATATAATTCCACAGCTTATGTTCCCTGTCAGGGTGTGCACTGACACAGATTTCCAGAGAGACTCCTTTAAACAACACTTTTTGAGCATACTTTTTGAAATATAAAGTATAGAACACAAAGGCCCTGGAGAAACCTAACGCCACTGAAGGCACAGGGGTATAGAATCAAGGGAAGAGAACTGATTAATGATGAAGCCAAAATAAGGCTTTTTTGGATGAAAAATAGTGAAACAGTTAAGCACAGAGAATGTAGATAAGGAAAATGTACAGGACCTGGGGCCAAGTTCTCCTCTCAGTTACACTAGCATAATTGTGGAATAATTCTGTTTTAATTAATAGAGTTAATATGATGAGAATGGAATTATCTACATAAAGAGCATGATTGAAACGTAACTGTTGAACCAGCTTTGAGGCAGCCTCTTTAATGTGTGGAAAAGAAATATACATTCTCTACAGTCCCACTTTACAGGTAGAGAAACAGTAAAAATTACTCAAAAATCCCCTTGGCGGGAAAATGTCCAGGCTGGGACCAGAGAAACATGACAAATTCCAGTCCAGCTCCTTCTCCACTTGGTTGCAATTAATAAATACAACTGAAGGCTATCTCGGAAGCCTAGTGAAATATTATGTATATAAAATTATCTTGCTAACATCATGGCATGTTGCTATCTCACTCTTGACTCAAAAAGATGCAACTTTATAGTGTGTTAGTCTGTTTAGCATCATGATGGCAACTTCAGTGCCATTAACATCTCTGTATATGCCATTTTTTACAGGATAAAGCAGTCAAGCCTGAGCAGTAGAATCAGCAGAAATTTTATTAAATAAATTTTTCCTAGTGGTAAAAACCACAAGGATATATGGCATGGACTCTGAAATTATGGTAATGCAAAAGCACTGGGATCTTTGCAATTTGAATCAGTTGTTAAGGTAGAGAAAATAATATTATTTGGAGGGTTCTGGTTTGTTCAAATCTAATGTCCAAGTTTTTTTAGCCTGCTGCATTGCCTTACAAGGACAGCTCAAAGGCTACACTCTGCAGAGTCTTGGAGCAAGCAAGTTTTGAGCTGCAAACTCCTGATTCAGCTCCATGATGGTTCTTGGCGTTTGAACAAGATAAGGTGAAGGAGATAAACATCTAGAATTCTTAGAGTTCACCTCATTTCACCATTTTCACACATTTCTGATAGGAAGAATGAAGAGGGAGGTCTCTTTCTCCTTTTTCTTTCTAAGTTCCTGTTGGTTCCACAGCCCCAGTCCCCAGTCACCAGTGAGAAATGACAGCCTCACTCTGTGCCTGCACTCTGCTCTTAAACAAGACATCACATTTCATATGATGTGGACAAAAATTGATATTAGCATGAATTTCCACTGCTCTTCTACAGATGACAATAAAATCAACAATTACTAATTAAGAAACTCCTATTTACACCTTGTCTTTCCCAGTGTTCTGCGAAGAACTACCAACACTGCCTTAGAAGACATTTTTTGAGTGTTTCTCTACTTTCCTATCAGCGTCTCAGTGTTAACAAATGAGTGTGGGAACTCTGGCCAATTATCCTAAAGGGTGAGTTCAGGGTTCCTGGTGCTGCCCCAAGCTCTCACAAGGTCCTGCCCTGAGCAGTGACACCCCAAGGCCCCAGATCCCTGAGAGGAACCAGCGCTGCCACCTCATCTCAGCTCCTGCCAGCATCAGACACTAAAAGGGCTGTTAAGAGATTAAAAGAAAATATGGAACAAAAGAATCTGAGCATGGGTTTTAGATGGTAAATTAAATAATATTTTCATAACCAAGTTTTCATTTTTTCCCCCTCAAGATATACATTACAACAGAGAGAAGTGTCTCATCTGAAAAGAAAAAAACCCCTTTAATTCTTTTTACCCTTTTTTAGATGTCCTATCAGCTTAAAAATATTTTTATATGTATCTACACCAAGCTTTCTATGAAACTCAAAGGGATTCGTAGACTTTGAGGAATGCATTGATCTTCTAATAAACCACCCAAATTGTAGAAAACTCTATTAATGATAAAGCAAATGTTACATTTTTTCACTAGATGTTAGGAAAACAACGGGGAGAGGGGGGTGTTCATAAAGAGGATGCAAAACTTCCTAACAGCACATTCCTTTAGGAGGGTATTTTAATATTGAACATCCTTTCAAATAATTCCATTTTCAAGCGGCAGATGATGGGAACGCCAATGTTTTAGAGCCAGCTGCTCTTCTAGCTAGCATCTCCCCAGTTTTTAAAGGGGTAAAAAAAAAAATATTAAAAAGAGGAAGGAAAAGGGGTAGGAGAAAGGCGTTTGTCAGGGGTGGCGGGTCCGCGGGATCAGCTGCTCCAGCTGCAATCCCTGGTGCTGCTCTGCCCCCTGGTGCTGCCGCGGCCGCAGAGCATCCCCCGCCGAGCATCCCCCGCTGTCACTTCTCACTTCTCCGCCAAGTTCAAGGTCAGTGCCTAGCTATTTTCAGCTCATCTCTTCTTGATCCATGCAGAGAAATGACAAGGTAACGTGATTTGGGGTCAGCTGTATTACAGGAACCGTTACATAAACGGAGAAAGTGGAAATCAATCCCGGCTGACAGTGTCTTCGGGATAATCAGCGCTCACTCCATGCCGCTGTCAGCTCTCCTGCATCAAACACCATGTTACTTCTGTCACATCTCCTTAACAAAACCAGGGTCTCACTTTTGGCAAAGTAAATAAATATTTCACTCGGGCTTGCATTTAATTCATTGTTTAGAGAACTTTAACACTTTGGACTTGCAAAGAGTCCCCATTTGGAGGAGAAAAGACAGCTTACCCTGTCAGGTCCATTACTGCCTGCAAAGGGCGCTGGCAAAGATACAGTCGGCTCTTATGAAACACCCCATTCCTCATATTTTGTGCCTGATTTCTTTAAGCAGACGATTGTCCTCCAAATCTCCGTCACCGAGCAGACCTCGGCTTCCCAAAGTGCTTCACCTAACCCAGGGTCACCCCAGCCCCAGCAACATCACAGCTCTTCCCCTAACGCTCCGGGACACCTCCCCTCAATTTGTCTGATTATTATCGCTTTATCTGAGCCATTTCCTGCCCTGAGCAGACATCTTCCCCTAACGCGGAATTATGAACATATCATTTCAGGAGATGCGCCGCGTTCGCCGCGTCTCGGTGGCGGCACATGGTGCGTCGGATCCGGGGAGAGCGGCGGCTCCATCCCACCCACCTCGTGCTCCCACGGAACCGCCGAGGAACCATTCCCCATCATATTGGTTGTCAGCGAATTCAAAGACGGAACTCCTGAAGCTATAAAATGGATTAGGAGCGATTTAAAAAAGAATTAACAAACTAGAGTAAAGAGTATACTGTCAACAAACAAATGCTTCATCATAGCACTGTAATTTGGAATTTTAATTACCCCTCTGCTTCTGTAACAAAACAATGTCTGAACTGGCAGCCATTTGAATCTCTCACAGGTCATTGAGCATTCTAGTTAATTACTCTATGAATAGCCTGTTTTTCTCCCCTCTGGAAACACGTTTCTAATGGCAGTCAAGGTCTGACAAATGTGTCATCTACATAATTAGCTAGGAAGCAACACAAAACATTAAACATGCTTTGTGCCGACAACTATCAAAACATTTCATTTGTTGTCAATTATTCATTACTTTGTAGGTTCTGAAGGGGTTGTTATTATGAAAATAAGTCCAGATGCTAACAAGGTTAGAGTTTTTTATTCAAATTAGTAATCAGAGGACTAACTTTAAAAAATGTGTCTTGTGTACGTTTATGGCAGCGTTCAATCAGCACTAAATTATAAACGAATTTAGCTAAGTTCAAGTGAAAATAGCCATGGCAGAGCACACACACTAATTTGTGGAGTTGCAGCTCTCTTTGAAGTTTTAGCATCTAAGCTGAAGTAGCAAACTTTCAGAACCTTTGGCAAGACTAATTTGTGCTTGGTAAATAGAGTAAAGATTTTCACAGCATGAGATAATGTAAGATTGCAAAAAAAAAAAAAAAAAGGAAAAAAAATGGAGGTTTTTGAACCTTTTTTCTACCCTTCTGTCACACTGACTAAAAGTCAAAATCAGCAATTCTGACTCATATAATATCTTGTCTGAACTTCGGTTTGGCTTAACAAGGAAGCCAAACCAGTTACATTCACCACTCCCTTAATAGAGCTGAAATGAATTTATCCTTGCTTTCAAGAAGAAATAGGTGCTGGTTATTTCCTTTTTCTAGGATCTCATTATGAGATGCTGCCTGTCAAGCTATGCAGCTGAAATGGTACAGTGAAACTGTGGGGAGGAGGAATAAATGGGGAGTTGAACAATAAAATTAACTTCTTCCTTTTTAGCCGGGATTATTTCAGCTGAAGTGCTATGATGTAAATATACAACAAAGAACACCTTAATATACAACAAAGAATACCTTCTCACAGGGCACGTTTAAGAAAATAGCGATGAAAAAAATATTATTCACAAAAGCAAAAGGCTTGTTTTGAACCTGAAAACACACTTGCACACAAAATATTGGTGCTGTAAAAAAGTTGGGGGGCAAACCTGAGAAAAATCACTTATTGAAGGTAAGCTGAGCACTAAAATAGGCTCATGCATTAATATTCTCCTTTCAGCTTTTAAGTCAGAGGACTTTATGGTATGGAGAACATACATGAGCACTTAGGGGCACATCTGTGCAGGCTGAGGGCCTCTGCCCTGGAGCCAGAGCAGCTCCTCAGGTAGGGAGAGAGGGACACAGGCGCTGAAATGGATGGAAAACCGGAGTCCAGGGCCGAAGGAGACAGTGCGTGAGCACGGCACTCAGCAGAGAGCTGATCTACGTGTTCAAAGCACAAAACCAGTCTGAATGCAGTGAGGGGACATATGACACACTTCACCTCTCATCTTCCTGCCCTGGAAAGGAGAGTGACTAACGTTACTAAACAGATTTGTTTTCTTTTAGCAATATCCGTGTTCAAGAAGTGAAACTGGACTGTGTTTGCGGACCCACAGCTTTCATACCTACCCTGAAATGCTTGGAGCTAATAAGGTGTAAGCTTGCATTTATTAACAATTCCCACCCTTGGCATGGGAAGCTCATATATTTTTCTGTATCTGTCCCAGTCCTATTATGTGATTTGTGTACACCTTGAAGGGAACACAGCATTTTTCCTTTATAGAGACAAACGTGGCTGCATCTATAACAGACCGGTGCATGATGACAAAATTTGCAGAGAGTAAAGCCTGGGCACTCACTATTAGATCACAGTAAAGAGAATATTTTTTCAAAACTACATCAGGAGAAAGTTTTCTGCTTTTAGAAATATTTTGCCAAGATTTGCTTTTTCCTCCAAGAAAAAAAGTAAACTGGGGGAAAAAAAAAAAAAAAAAAGAGCTATCCTCAAAAACTTTCCCTAAATAAACTACACTATAAAAGAAGCTCTGATGATCTTGCAGAGATTGAAATAATCCCTTTTTGAGCTAAAACTACCCATAGCAATGAAACTGAAAATACTCTAAAAGAGGACTGGAGACTGTCTTGTAATTAACATTAAACAGATAACATATTTACGAGGAAGTCAAAATATTTTGGAAGCCGATAATCCTGTAAGCCTTAACGTGGTATAAAAACAACAAATAAATGCAAAGTGTTACTGTTACACATGCCTGCCTGATCAATGGTTTTCACATATTGATCTATAAATGGAGTTGACAGTCTGTGTTGGCTGCACATTTTCCAAGCAGCTCTATTTTTGTACAAAACCAATACGGGCAATTACCTTTGTTTGAGATGCCAAGTCTTATCAATTCAATGTGATTTAGTGTCATTTTAATTAAATATCAGGATCTACTTCAGGACAATCTATACAAACAAAGCCTCAAACTTGACTATAAGCTTGATTTGAAGTAAACATGTACAAGCCCTGCAATTTCAAAATATGGCTCAAAAACTCTGCTAAACAGAAGGTTTATATTTTTAGCAAATTTATTTCTGTCTTTTTGGCTAGCCATAACTTTGGCAAGTGTTCTATGATCACAGGAGTAAGAAACAAAAGAAGATTGCTTCCCATTTCTCTGATAATGTATTAGGGAGATAAATAAACCTACCAGTTTGTTTAACCTAATCAGAGAAAGCTCTAATACATTAACATTTTGGAATGTCTAAATAGGTTCTAATTCTTAATATAGACACCAATAAAAAAGACATTTCATTGTTTGAAGTTGTTCTGAATGAAGCAAAATGCACTTCCCTGGGGTTTTACAGATGAAAATAGCAAATATTCATTTACACTGCTACTTCAGATGCTACCATTAAGCACAGAAAGAGCCCTCACTTCCCACAGCCTGTGTCCAGCTTCATGATTTGTGCTCCTTAGACTATACATTAATATCAATTTCAACCTTTGCACAAAGCTCAGGCATTTCCATTGAAATAAATAACAGAAACCCTCAATAATCCCTTTCTTGTTTAGTTCCTGCCTCCCACATTTGCATCTGCACCACAATAAAATGCACACGTGCACATGGCCCTGCTGATGTATGATGCACATCCTCCCCTGTCACCCTACAGAAAAAAATTATCTGTTCACCTTCAGAAGTGTAGCCCCAGGTGTGTTTACAAGCACCACAGCACTTGTTTCAGAATACAGCAAACCCCTCAGAGAAAATTGGGCATTTTTCTCCTCTATAAATCACCACTCATCTTTCTACCCTTGTGCCTGGTTTACGCCCTTTATTGTCCAGAGTGGGCATTGACTCTTTCCAAATAAGTTTTAGAAATCTATATTTCTATTGATTGTTCAAAGTGTGCCAAAGGCTGATTGCCTTAATCCACTAAAGTCAGTAGGTTTTGCATAAGTTGAGTAAAAAGGATTTGACCCATTTATTAATAGAACAGAGTATACTGCACACACCAAACATGGACAGCAAAAGGCTGGTATGGAATCCTTTATTCAGCTGCTTCTAGTTTTTTCCAAAAGAAAAATCTCTTCAATAATAGGACAAAAATACTCAGTCAATGTACAATAGAAAATAAACATAATCAATGGATGCCTCATGGATTATATCCATCATCCAAGCAGAGGCAGACCATGAAAACAGAAAATTTCCAAGTAGAAAGATGTGGATAAATCCTTTTTCTCTTCAAGCACAAAATAATTAGCTTTGATTAATATTCTGGTAATATGTGTCTTTTAGCAGGGATCTGTGTGCCCTTAAATGCAAAAGTGAAGACTGTGTAAAGAAGTGCAATGGGAGGAATGCCTTGATTTTTAAAACAATATTATTTAATTCATATACATACACACATAAGTGTGTGCATCTGTTGGACCTTTCTTTTCCAAGACACTTGGAAGGACAGAGGATACAGCCCTGCATTACTTTCCCCCAAATCCTTCACAAGTCACATGCCCAGATATGTCAGCAATTGGTATCTCACTGTTCCTTTAACTCGCTGCATTTAAAGCCCACAGTTGAAAGCATTTGGATCTTTAGGAATTTTGCTTTTTCTCTGGGCGTTAGCAAACTACTTTAAGAGGCTTATTTAAGTAAATACGCCCAAACACTTTCAGCCTGTCAATATCTAGTCAGAAAATTCTGCACGGCAAAAAGAGATGAAAAGAATTGAAACAGAAAGGAAATTAGTAGCATGGCAGGCTTTCAATCTATTATGTCGGAGCCAAGTTTGCTTGGTAAAATGACATATACTGGGTAAAATTCCGCTTTTATGTAATTAGCTGCTAAACAAATGCAACACAAAGCAACTTTGCAGCTCCCAGCCAATGAACATAGATTGCACCTGGTGTGGTTGTTGGGATACGGCAGTGAATATTTATGTCTAATTTAACTTTTTAGAGCCCTTGCTCTGTAACAGTCCAGCATACTATCCCCCAAACTAAAGTTATGTAACAAGGTAATATCAACAATGAGAAACTGCATGATAAAATCCTGCCCAAAAGTGAAAAATGCTAATTTTGTCTCATTTAGCAGCTGGATACAGAAATGCTCATTAGTTTTAAGAGGGTTAATCCTTTTAACTTTTGCATATTGATATGCCAATTATGCCTAATTGTACAAGAGGCATCAGTCAAGGTAATAGTGCATAAACACATGAAAGTTATTAAGTACATCCCAACATGTAATAAAGTAGGTGTTAATTGGTAGCTGAGTTCTGCAGGCTATTGAGGTGGATAATTCATTGAGAGATGGATCACTTGTAATTTCTCTACATAATTCCTTTTGCAGTCTCATGCTGTGATGTTTTCATGCTTGTCAAAAACAACTGCAGCCTAGTGCCTTTTGTTAAACACAGCCAATAAAATGTTAGGCACCATTAAATATACTTAACTTTTAAACTTTTTCAAAGGTACAGTTCTTCCTGGTATTACATTACAGTATTCCCAGTATTATTACAGTATTATAAGCAGTGCTCCAAGTTTTTGGTGGAGGAACACTGCAAGTCGGATAAAAGGGGCAAACATATGCAGTGTGTCTGAGGCAAAGAATATAATTTAAATAAATGTTAAATTAGTATCTTATCAACTGCTAAGATCTAAACATATTTTTCACTCTAGAAATATAAGATTGAATGAGTAAAGTTACACCAGAGAAATTAATCACTAGAATAACATATTTTTAAATAAGTCTAAATGTTGAGGTATAATTTTAAAAAAAAAGGAAAGGGAATAGTGAAGGTCTTGTGCCTTTCCTCCATTTAATAACTTTGTCAAAAGCTGAATATTTCATAGGAATCCATTACATCAACAGCAAAAAAATAATGGTTGGCATGGCTGTGAGAAGTGGCTGAGATCTGGGACTCTGTCCCCAGCTAACAGAGTTTTCCCCCTCATTTGCATTCTCTGAGAACAAAATGGATCTGGAGTCCAAAAAGTGGCTAACATTGCATAAATAATTTTGTAACATCATATGGCCTCAGCTGCAAGTTGCCACCATTATGGAAGAAAATTAACCAGGGGAGACTCATACCAATCAGTTTGTTTAGCAGCTCACAAGGAGTACAGGGGCAGGGATGCAACTGGCAATAGAGTTCATCACTAACTATTTAATTTAAAAAAATAAAAGCTAATGGATAAAAAAAATGACTCAACTCCTTTGACTCTGCAAACTATTGATATAATAGCGTAAGCTCAGCGTCTGATTTTTGTACAATTCATTCATTCTTACAGCAAGACTTCTCTTTGTTACAAAGTTGTTCTTTATTTGCAGAGTTTGGCATTTTCATTTGCTTTCTTCTGTCTGCTTTTGAAGTTTGCCTTTTAAGAAACTGTGGCATGTATCTGAAACTACAAGTGCTATTCTGTACTTACTTAAGCCTTACTTAGGTGCTGTTACAATTAAGAGCTGGAATGCTGAGTAGATGTTATGATCATGGCCACCAAAGCCAAATTCTGTATTCCATGAAGGAAAATTGTTATTCCAATGCCTAGAGATACTCCTAAAAATGTGTTAATGACTTTAAATCCCTCCTTTCAAAGGATGATAATAGAACCAGTGTCTTAACACGCGTAAAATAATTCCATAGATTTTAAAAAATTGGAAGACTCAGGAAATATTAGGAGTGTTTTACTTACTGGCTCGGCGACTTTCACATTCTCAGAGAGAATCATAGATTTGCTTTGGCTCAGCCTGTCGTGGTGACTGTTGGAATTTTTGATCCTCATTTGAACAGCCCCCGTGCTATGGTGGGAAGGATTAGGCTTTTCAGAGGCTGTATCAGAAGCTGAAGACCTTTCCATGGTTGCTGGGTTGACCTGAAGAATATGAAATAAGATCATTAATCTAGGGACTCCTCATACCAAAACATATCAATGCCAGGTCTGTGTCACTGCAGTCAGGAGAAGAAGCTGAGTTGTCTTACTGGCAAGATCTTGATCATCTTTGAACACCAGGATAACTATCAGCTGTGTCAGCCTGCAGTTTTATTATTGTCCTTATCACTCTCCCATCCAAACTGCCTTGGAAGAGTTAGTTTATGTAAAAGATTATCCTTATCTCAAAAGCCATTCTCCTCCATGGTGTAATCTCCCTGCAAGCCTCTGCCACGTCCAGCTGGCAGCCACTCCACTTTGTCTTTGGCCCCGCTCACACGACACATTTTAAATCTTGCAAAGGGAAAGGACACGCTGGGAAGCCAATTAACATATCTTACCTCCACAGTCCCACACGGGCCAGCTACAAGTGCATCTCAGGGCCACGCTGCAACCCTGCTGGTGTCCTGGAGCCAAACCTGCAGCTGATAAAATAGCCCTTATTTTCACAATTCTACCAGCAGCACGGATGAGATTTTTGTTTCTCTGTCAATTTTTAAAATCTGAAATTGAGAAATGGCTGAGCTCTTAAGCCCTTGGGTAGGGGGTGGACCTAGAGTGATCACAGTGCTGTTCAACCTCCCATCTTGGTGTTAGAATACTCAACAAACTCCCTTCTAGCTATTAAGTCCCAAAACATTTTTTGTAGGCAAAAGTTGCTTTGTGTTTCCTGTAGAAAACACAAAGACAGTGACGTACAACACTTGCTTTGTTTTCCTCCCCCCTTGCTCACCCTCGTACTACTACACGTAACTCGTGGGTGCAGCAATCTCCTGAGAGTCACAGGAAAACTGGCTCTTTATATTGCTGTGCAACCACATGAGAAAATGTGTAAGGAAGAGATACCACACAAGCTGAAATAGCTGGTTTCCCAACTATGGAGCCAGGGAAATGGAAATCCTTTCAAGTGCAGTTATAGTATAAACTGTTGAAAAATCAGCATTTTCCAAACAGGTAGGAGAGCATGGCTATTTCTAGCAACATCCCCACAGCTTCTGAAGGCTCTGAAAGATTAAATTCCTTGATTTCAAGAAAGCCCATTACTATGATGACATCAGAGCAGAGAACACATCGTCCCAGTGTGAAGGTGGGAGAGGGAGATGTGGAGCTCTGCTGCACATCCCTGGGCAGGACCACAGCCTGTGCAGGTGGGAGGACACAGCTCCCACAGCTTCAGCCTCTCTTGGCACTGATAAAACCATTCCTCACAGGAAATTGCCCTAAATGTAGAGGATGATAACAACAGGTCATGCAGACAGGATGGCTGAGGGTGGCAGAGACCTTGGCAAGTCATCTGGTCCAACCTGTGCAAGCAGGACCACCTAGAAGTGGTTGCCCCAGACCATGTCCAGAAGGCTTTTCACAGAAGCACAGATTATTTTGGGGAGTAGAAGGGACCTTAAAGATCACATCATTCCCCTGGCATGGGCTGGGACCTTCAGGGGAATTTATATGCATTCATGACAGCACCCTCAACAAAAGAAAGAAGGAAGTGCTTTAATATTAGCCCATTACTCACTCAACGTGATGTGCCATGGCAGAAACACTGAATTTAATTTTTTAAAAAAATCCATACCAAAAACAAAGCTTGTGCCCATTGGCTGTTTCCTGCATTGACTCAGTTACTCAGTGATCCCCACAGAGTTTGAACCTCAGGTTATAAAAATCAGATTAAAGCTGTTTCATGTTACTTAGGAGCATGTCTGCCTATGAGTGCTGCAGAGCTGATGTATTGTACTTGAGAAAACTCTTTCCATGAATCTTTGGTGGGCAGCACTGTGTGTTCTCCCTCCCCAAGACACTTCTCACCACCCTTCAGAGCAGTCAGCACCCAAATCCATGACACAGGGACACTTTGCCATTTTGGCAGTAAGGACTGCAGTAGCGCCAAGCAGAAAATTATTTTTTTTCCTGCTCCTAAACTTGGAGAGTCAAATCATTTTGTATTTCATGTTGGTGTCAAATCAAAATTGCTTCTCAACAGATTTTCAGTAGGCTTCAGGCTGGAGAGCGGATCAGACTCGAGAGACGAGAGCAGCGCTGGCTCTGTCACGGATCCAATGTTTGGCTGGAGCACATCGCTCAGATTTTCAGATTTTCTTATGAAATCTCCCACCTATAAAACTCTGACATATCCCTTTCTTGGGAGCATTATGAGTTTTAATTAGGTGGTGTCTGTCAGTACCCTGACGTGCCATAAAACAGTTTAATAATGTGACAAAGTCATGCCCTGGATCACAAGTAGGAACACCGTCAGTAAACGGCAAGGCTGTGAAGATTTCTGAAACTTTTGATTCTAATCTCATTGAACCTTGGTTAATTTTCCTGAAAATTCAAACTAATTTGCATACACCAGAGTATTACAAGGAGGCTTTCCAAGATACTAAAGTAACAGGAACTACTATAAAAGAAAACAACAACAAAACCCAAAATGGAACATTTCCACCATCAGATTTGCCTTAGTGTAAAACACAGTGAGATATGCAGAATACGAAGGAGGTCTGGCATAATATGGGAGAAAGGTACAAAAGCTGTGCCCTTAGGATTTTCAGGTAGGAATCCTTTGCTGTCCAAGCTCCATGCAGACTCCTGACAGCGTTACCAGCCCTACATGCCAGCAGATGGCACCCTGAATATGAGCTCCACAAATGCAACAGCATGACATTTGCATTTGCAGGGAGGATTTGGTAATCCTCACACTCTGCCCTGCCCCTATCTTTTGTTTGCTTATTTGTGTTCTAACTTTTTTTTTTTTTTTTTTTTTTTTTTTTTTTTTTTTTTTTTTTTTTTTTNTTTTTTTTTTTTTTGGATAACAGAGGGGAAGACCATCAGGAAACAGATAAAATATTGTCGGAAAACATAAAAAGGATCCTATCTTCTGCATTTATGAGTTGGTGCTTCCAAACTGTTATTAGGAGCATCAGGGCCAAGTTTGGCCTGGTTTTGCAGGGGAGTTTGTTTCGCTTCCTTTGGAAGGCAGAGCTGCCAAGCCCCATGCAACTGCTTGTGTGGCACTCCATGTCCATTATATAATTACCTAATTTGCCTTTTGGCAAACAGTTAGCATCTGGATATAAATTTTAGTTTTGAAACCTCCTGTGGTTGATTTGCTAGAGAAAGACATTAAACTGAGACAGAATTTACCCTCCTCTTCACCTTGTTGTTTAGAGTAAAGGGGGAGGATAACTTTGAGACATTAACCTAAGGGAAGGGAAACAAAAGAACACATTCAAAATCCCACTTGGAAATATCTGTTTTGGGGCATTGTGGAACAGAAGGGGCAGGCTGGAAAAGGGTGAGGAACAGTCAGGGGCAAGAAAAATCCTTGACATGAGGATGGATGGATGGATGATGCAGGAAGAGAAAACTGATTCATAGAGTGGGCAAAAGAGGTTACAGCAGGTACGAGGAAGGAGAAATTTAATTTCTGGAGAGTGGGTGAATCACTTACTTATGGAGCAAGAAACACAACTGAGCTGAAGGAACAAAATCACCTTTTTGGCTATGGCAACAAAACCAATTCAGTCCTACACAACCATTCACTTCCAGAGGTACTTCAGGAGGTCAAAAGCCTTCTTTGAAGGAAGAAGTGGCTCCTCCTTTAACAAAATTTGCAGCCTCAGTGGGTCAACTCTTGCAGTGACTTTTCCCACAAAGGGGGTCCATGTGTTTGGAATGCTCCAGGAGGATGTGAGTCTGCTCCAGCAAGCAGCACAGCAACCTTGTAGTGAGGCAGATTGAGTTAAGCCAGAGCTGGGGCACCAGCCACTGGGAAGAGCTGGCTGACAAACATTCAAGTGGTATTTGATGGCTACTAAAGAGCCTAAAACCCCAATTTCTAAATGTACAGCTGGCTTTCAAACACATGGTGTGGAAATAATGGGGGTTGTAGAGGTGAAAACCAGAAAGGTTATTGGGGATGCAAAGCCATAGACAGCAAAGCCATACTGAGAATCCGGCCCAGGTTTAGAGAATTGCACAGCAAATGGTGAAGATCAGATCTCCTCCTTCCCCACAAAGTGTTGGGAGTTGCCAAAACTATTCACCAGAGGATTTTCTGTAATGTTTCATTGAAAAATAGAACTTTCACAGGATCATGATGTTCGATAACAGTGAAAATACGTCAATTATTTTTTGTTTGATAGGGAAAAATGATTTTCTGTCCTTTTGAAAAGAGAAAGGAGATGGCAAAGGAAACAAAATGAAAGCAAACCCTTCTCTTGCTATCTAGAGTTTCTGTCAAAAAAAGGAAAAAATACACTTTTTAGCTTTTTGAAAAAAATGAAGATAGTGACTTGCTCTTATCCCTACTATTCTTACATCTTTTGTAGTTGAACTATGGTTTTTCTGTCTCAGAATGACAGTCTGTAAATATTGCCCTCCTACAGCACGTCATGGACCTAGAATGAGTTTCATATTGAATTTATCAATATTTAAGTCCATTTTATAGTGTCTAAAAAGTGACCCTATAATGAGTGAATTGATTGGTATTAGCCAAGAACTTTATTTCCTAAGTTTTGGTGCAGAACTGGTAAAGTCAGTATATAGATTTTCTACAAAGCAGAGAATGAATTCTTCAAGAAACAAGAAGATAGCAGCATTTCCAATTTTGGCTTGAGCTATGCCTACATTCCTACAGCTACATACAGTAGAAGACAGAATGCAAATGATAATTCAGGAACACCTTGTACCAGAGAAGCTGTGGCTGCTCCTGGATCCCTGGAAGTGTCCAAGCCCAGGTTGGATGGGGCTTGGAGCAGCCTGGGATAGTGGAAGGTGTCCCTGCCCATGGCAGAGGGTTGGAACAAGATGGTCTTTAAAGTCCCTTCCAACACACATCATTCCAGGTTTCTATGATTATACAGTTGTACTTTTAAACATGTACTTTACTCCAAACATGTACTTTTCTCCAAAAAAGGAAATAAAAAAAAGCAAAATAAAAGCCTAATTAATGGACCTTCTCAAATTTGTTATTCAGGATTATGACTTTAAAATAATATATTTTTCAGTATTTCTAAGTAAGCTTTTAATTTCTCCCACGTTTTCTCCTTATGACTTGCACCACTGTCAAGTCAGAAGCATAATGAACGTGGAAGTTCTGGACACAGCAGAGTGCAAACACTGCAAAATTGAAGTGCATCTTGCTGCATTGACTAATTTAAGTATTTTGCTCAAGAGCACACAGTACTTGAAGAGCATCCACGAAACCTAATGCAACAAATGCACAGAAGGATAAAAAATCAGCACTAGGTTCACCATCACACCAGACTCGTGAGCCTGCAAAACCATAAAAATGGAAGTGGAAGTTGCAGTTAACAACTGAAAAAAAGCAAGAGAATGCCAGACACGTGGTGAACTGGAGCACTGCTGTTGAGGAGAACGTGTCACTGTGTCTGTGAAAGTGTTTGTCACCAAAACCAACACACCTATGTAAATTTTGCTGCAAGTGCTTGAACACACACAATGATGGAAAATAAAGGTGCACAAATTTAAAAAAACTACATGTAAAGAGAGAGGATAAACAGTAAATTGCTCTATAGTTTGTTGGAGTTTTTTTAAATTATTCCTAGCTGCACTTTGCTGTGTCTGTTTTATTTCAGCCATCCCCACCATGCTGCTCTCAGAGGTGACACACCACACCCTGTGCCCAGGGCAGGGACATAAACAGGAGAGGCTGCTGAGGGGCACAGTGTCCTGGGCTGGTGCCCAGCAGTGTCCTGAAGCCAGATTATCTGAGCACTGGAAAACAGAGAAATCCATTGGACTGAAACTAGAAAGCAGATACAACCTTCCTCTGCCTTTTCATTTGCAATAAATATCAGGTGCTTGGGAAGCAGGATTAATTTCAACCATCACCCCTACCTTTAATCAAAGCAGGAGATCTGGAGTGACACAACATCACCCCTGCCTGGTTCTTTACCCCACTTTTGTCTGTTTTATATCAGATAGACAATAAACCAGAATTTAGTGCTGAGTTCAGCCTGTTGTAAAATGTTAAATGTCCTAAACTCAGCAGCTCAGTTTCCCTTACCACCCAAAACTGCAATCTCATCTCTAAGTTGATGCACCCTGAGTCCTACAAAAACCATGTTCATCAGCATTAATTAGCACACCCTCTTTTAATTTTTCAACCACTTCCAGCCATATTAGACTTTTGGACTTTTGGTGGTGTCTTAGAACAGACAACACACAGAGCAAGGGTCATGGAGGTCCTCCAAAAGCTGGCTTTGTAATTACTCTTTCCTAGCCCAGTACTTGTGGACTCTCTGCAAATAAAAGCAGAAATGGCCTACTCCAATTTATATGTACAGTTACCCATTTCTCTGCTGTGGTCAAAAAGAGCAAATAATCTTTTATGCTTTGTGTGGAGCCATATCTCACTGTCCAGAATTTCTCTGTTACCATGTGTGCCATCAGCTGCCCAAACCATTCTTCACAATTTCTTATGCTCTGAGGTACATCATTCAGGCTCTATGAAGGATGCACCTAAAGGCAAATTTCCCAACACAGCTCTACCCAAATCATAGAATCAAAGAATAACTGAGCTTGGGAAATACCCCTAACATCACTTGTTGACAGGTCCATCACTAAACCATGCCCCAAAACATCACATCTACAGGGTTTTGAACACTTCTGGGGACTGTGATTCCACCATTTTCCTAGGCAGCCTGTTCCAGTGCTTGATCACCCTTTCAGTGAAGGAATTTTCCCTAAAATCCAATATAGACCTCCCCTGACACAGTGTGAAGACATTTCCTCTTGTCCTATCACTTAGCAGACCTTCTAGTAACTCAATACAAGATTTGTTAAAGGCATTAAACCAAGACAATAGAAGACTAAAACATTAAACAAGTCTTTAGGCTAAAAAATCTGTTATCTGTAAGATTTTAACCTGATCCTTGATACAATGACAATTTGAACCTCTTTGATTTATTATCTTCTATTAAAAGAGGGCTATATTCAGCTCCTGGTTAGCAGCTACATAATTCTCACAACAGAAATCTCACGTACCAACCTAATATCCAGTAGGAACAAAATGTGTTTTCATATCACACAATTCCTTTCTGGCCTGTGCAATACAGAAATGGTGGTTCCAGGCAGGTCTTAAAGGCCTGATTGTGATTTTGAGTTCCCAGTGAACCAACTGAGGCTGATGGAATTACACCTGAGAAATAGCAACATTAAGCACCCCTGAGGAGGAGAGACAAAGCATTCATTGCATTATGGAGCCAGGCAAGAAAATGCACTTTGTAACAAGAGGGAAGGGCACAGACCTGCCCCATTGTCCCCATTGTACACAAGCAATGGTTTTGTTTCATTTTGGGTCTAAGAACATAAGAACATACTTAACTTTTTTTTTTTTTTTTTTTTTTTTTTTTTTTTTTTTTTTTTTTTTTATGACTCGGTTCCTAAGAATTAAAGTATTGGAGTGTGGTACTTCATTTCTCATTCCTGAGGGTTTTCCACACATATTAGGGATCTGTTATTTCCTACTTACAGCAGGTCACAGACCCATATGAGCACAGTGTGTAGCCCAAAATACCTCACAGACTTGTACAATTGGTGCTTCAGTGATTTCCTGCCCATTGACAGATGGGCTAAAACCACGAGTGGCTTATTGATGTGAAGATTGACTGCAGCCTTTTTCTATTTTTTTAACAAGTAATAGCACACTACGAAATAAATTTTTAAAAATTAAAAGGATAAAATAAAATAAAATAACAAAAGCCTTATATCAAGTCCCACTTTCTAGCAAGTGGCAAAATATCCAAATATATTCAATGAAAATATTATTAATCTTTACAAATTTTTGCTTGATTTTTCTCCAGGATTGGATGGAGAGAAACATGAAGAGAGAATACTTATGTGACTCTTCTGGACTGGCAATGGTTATCAATGAAGATTTAAAAGGGGCCAAAATTCCTCCTTTGTGTTATTCTGGAATTTCATAGAAGACGACAACCCCAGAGTCTGTTCCCTTCTATACATAGATAAACCCTTAAAAAGAGCAGAGAGATGACAAAGGAAAACAGGGAAAATCTTGGTCTCTATAGGGAAGAGACCTGCTCCCTCTGGAAATGCTTTCCTATCTGTCTGGAAATGTTCTGAGATTTAAAAAGAGAAGAGAATGGGAGAGTTACTATTCCAAAGTGTTGTGGATGCAATGACAAACTCTTCACAACCACATTTTATAACACCAGATCCAGCAACTCTAATCCTGTAATGCTCCATGACCTGCTACCTCCAAATAAAAGTTGCTTGGAAATATCACTGGGATATTACTGAAAACAACAAAACCACATATAATAGGATAAAAGAAAGTCACCAAGTGACTTCAAATGGTCATGCCTCCTCTTGCAACACTCAGTTTCCTAATTATGTTGCATGGGAAAGTCTCAGAAAAGGTAGCAGTTGTTTCAAAAGTTCTTCTGTCCCAATATATCATATGGGATAGCATAATGGAGTCTATTTTCACCATTCCCATGTCAATTCAATATCTCAGCTTCCAGTGGAACTGGAAGCTAAAAGTATCCTGTATCCTTTGTGTACAGTTTGGCCTGCATATGTTCTGGGAACAGTTGTCCACAGTAGAAATTCAGTTGAATATGTAAAAGAACATGCCTGGGGAAAAAAAAAAGCTACTTCTAGGTCTTCTTTCTGGCAGCACCTTTCATTTCTTTCTGGATTGCTTCTGATCCATGACACCTGCCTCTATTTTCTGTGCTGTGCAAGCCAGACTACAATCCTCCTGATGGAGAATATTGTTTATATAGACACAGTATTAAAAAAACAACCTGTGAGTATCATCCTAACCACTGCACTTGTTGTGCTCCCTATGACCCTCAGCAGCAGGACTAGAATGGTTTGGAGATTGGACCAGTGGCACTAAATCATTTACAGCAGCATAAAATTTAGTAACAATTCATAGTTCATGCATTTAATTGGTTTAACACTAAATATGACCTAATAAGTGCTAGAGGAGAATGCTTGGTTATTCCTGACCCGTTCTATTTATAAGGAGAAGAAAATTTCCTTCTAGCTCCTTCCTTTTCTCTAAAGGTTTATTTACTGCAGGTAAGTATAGAGTAGAGCCATGGCTTTGCAAACACCTCAACACTGACCAGTCTCACCTGCACCTGATGCTTGTTTCATGGTAACTTTTTAGTTTAAAGCTGTCTCATTCAGAATTAAAAAAAAAAAAAAAAGAATCAATGTTTTCTCTAGGAAGATCACATAAGAATCACAAATTTTCCCCGGTGCTTGAAAGAAATCTGTTCCTATAGCCTAAATGTTCAGAAAAGTGTTGTTACTTTTAATGTTGCCAGATCTGAAGTGATGAGATACTATGGGAAAGGTTATTCTTGCAGTATTTACAGATACAAGCAGAAGCAGAAGTGACAGAAATTTCAAAGTAAGGCTGCTTGAAATACTTCCAGCTCAATTTTGCAGAACTTCTCCTCACAGAGATTTGGATATTCATCCAAGCTTTCCATGCTTACCTGAACTCGACATGTGGCGATGGTAATTTTGGAACAGCCCAAACTCTCTGGAGAAGAAGAAGAGTTTGTACCACAAGACAAACTGGTGTATTAGAAAAATATTTTTAAACACCTGAAAGCTTGCTGCAAATAGCCAAAGAAACAAACTTCCTGTGAGTTCTAAATTTCAGAGCTTTGCCACCAGAAATTTTGGGCTTAATTTGACAGGGACAGGACTGTCACAAGGCCTGCCTGGGGAGGGTGTGACAGCCCCTGTGTGCCACAGCTCCACTGGATGATTCATTGGGAGGAACCATTTCACATTCATCACTGAGTAAAGCTACACACAAGTTTTATCTCCCTCGAGCTCTAAATCAGCTGGGCACTGCTGAACACGTGGAGCAGTTGTAAGTCATGCCTCACTTTGCCCTGCAGTCCTCAGTTCCTGCAGCAGCACCGACCCCTTCACCAGAAAAAATGCATTCTTGACTTCTGTAGAGCCTTTGGTGAAGCAGCAACAGTACTTTTAACCTCTTAGAGTATCTGAGAGCTCCTCAGCTTAGTGGTTTCAATGCACATTTTCTATGTCTTACTCCTTTTTGCAGTTCCATATACCCATCATCCCACAGAAGACATCTGTCAAACTCAGATACTGAGATGATTGAATACCAAAGGCTTTAAATCTTCCCAGACTTTAAAAATAAATTAAAGAATAAAGTGGATTTATGATAAACTTATTTCTCTCTTTATTTAAAAATTAAAATAACACCCTTTTTTTTTTCTTTATTTTTTTTTTCCTGACCCTGCCTGCCTCAATAGTTGTACAAAGAGGGGGCTTGTCCTTTATCTGGACAGAGGGATGCCCTCCCTCCCACTCCCCTGATGATGTTTGACTTCCCATGCTGTGCACATGGAACAGTCCCTCCCACCCTTTCTCCATCTCCCATCATCTAAATCTGCAGCAGTTTTTGTGCTGTGATCCTGCAGCTGTTCCCTGACTTCTTCTCACTGCTCCCACTTCCCATATGAAGGAGGAAAAAAATCCCCCAGACATTTTTAATCTGTTCCCACACTCCATCTCCACTTTCCTCTGCAGAGCTCCTGGTGCTGCACTTCCAAGAGATGCTGCTGTGAAATGCAGCCGAGACAGCACCTACAGATCTAGGACAAAACTTTTAAGCTGCAACAGGAAGCAGAAGGGGAAATTCTTTGTGGTTTGCCCTGAGCAAGCCCCTCTTCTGCATTTCATGGGGCCCCGGTTTGCTCTCTCCAGCAGCCACCGCTGGCACAGAGCACAGGCAGCAGGAGTCTGCCCCAGCAGGCTGCTCCCTGAACCACTGGCAAAGAGGAGACAAGACAAAGGCCCTTGTGCTGTGTGATAACATCTGTTCTGTGTGATAACATCTGATATCTGATATCACACCTGCAGCTGAGATGTCTGCACAGGGGAAACACCGAGGGTGCTGCGCTGCCAAAAAAGTTCATTTCATAGACTCATGTAATGCTTTGGGTTGCAAAGGACCTTAAAGATCATCTATTTCCAACTCCCCTGCCATGATTGCTTTGATGATGCAAGTAGTTTGAGCATGGGCTCTATTAATTATATTTAATTTTTTTTGCTGCAAATGAAATTCTTTAGCGAGGCACCAGAAAACTTTATCTACTAAGGGGCTTCAGGGTGATTCCAGAAAACCTTGTACACATTTTCTGCAGGCCAGGAGGCCACAGCCACCTGTGTCCCACCACAGATGTGCTACACACAGCCAAAGTCAAGGCTAGTGGCAGCAGGAGCACAGCAGAGGCAGAGCCACCTGCAAGCCCCAACACTCATAGTGAGACAGCCACAGCCTTTCATCTGCCCCCAGCACTGTTCAGGGCAAAAATACTTGATGACTATTGCATTTTCCACTGGGTTTATGAGATAGCATCCTCAAATTCCTTTTTTGGATTAAATAGGTACACTCAGCTCAAATGAACCCTTGCAGTCCTGTGCACCTGAGTTAAAATGTCCTTAGACTGCATCAACATTGCTCCCTAAATACCTGAATTTTGTTGCAGGGTACAACTCTGAAAAGTAATATCTTCATTTAACTTCTTTCATTCTGTTATTCTATAGAATTTTTCCTCCACATCTTAATAGATTCCCTCTTTTCAGCTACCCCCACTCTAAGAAAGGTTTTACAAAAGGCCCAAACTTCAGAAGAAAATTAAAATAGAAAGGAAGTTTTCAAATTCAAACTATGCAATTCTGACTATCTCAGATGTCTGTGACTGCATCCTACTCAAGCAGGAGCTAGTGCTGGACTGTCCAAAGGAAATTCAAGAATGGGTTGAAGACAACACTTCCTCTAAGCTTCTGCTAAAGCTCAGGGCACTCCTTGCCTTTTGCAGGGTTTGGGATTAATGAATGAGGAGGAACTGCCATGCTTTCACTTGGGCTGCCTCTGCTTTCTTTGGCACTCCAAGAGCAGATGGATTAATGGTGGGTGGATTAATGCTAAATGGGTTAATTCTAAATCTAAAAATCACCACAAGAATTTGATTACTCATTACTAGACTTTGTTGGGTATGGTTTTTTTCCCAATAAATTAACCAAGAGTGCAATGTATTGCTGATAATGGAAACATTAATCTCTCTGGATCAAACCTCAGCACTACTCAGCCCAACACACAAATGGCAGCATCTGCCAGAGCTCTGAGAGATGGAAAGTGACACCTGATGTGACACCCCCCAGGTGTAAAATATCAATTAATTAATAGCAAAACTATTTTTGAGGGAGCCCAGGGGGGCTTCTGTTGGTGTTTGCTGTGGGTGTCCATGGTGTGGCCGTCCTGTGATCTGTGTGTGGGTTTGGCTCTGAGCCCCAGCTGCAGCACAGACACCAGAAAGCTGAGAGTTCCTGACACCCAGCAGGCTGGGGACAGACCCACCAGCCAGGGAGGTGGCAGGAGCCTCTCAGAGACAGAACTCCAGAGCTTCAACCGCTTTCACAAAATACCTCTGTCATTTCCTTCCTTACCCTGAAAGGAAGAGAATTTGTAACATCCTGAGTAGCAAATAAACAAGTTCAGGTGTCAAGGGCTGTGTTCTGCCCAAGAGCACTTTCAGTAACTGGTATCTGATCCTGCACCAAAGACAGCAGAGGTTTTGCTCAGGGTGTGGCAGAAAAAGAAATCCAAAACAAAGAACAAGCACGTATTCGACACACGTCTCTTCAGCTCTAAGCCACGTCCTCTTCTGTTTTCCCTTCCTGCTCCTCCTCCCCTCTTCTCAGGCTGTACTGAAAACTGGTGGATGGTAGGCAGAAGGAATCATAAGTCCCTTTAAGTTCACCTGTTTGAGGACTGTGCCTGCTTCGTGTATCAGGCACAAAGTTTGGAAGAAATATTCATGAAAACCACAATAGAAACCCACAAGACCCAGCTTAGCTGCAAGTGAATGGTTTAATATCTGTCAATCTCCAGTGGCAGGAAGAGTTATATGGATCTTAAACAACCTACCACCAACCACAGCACCATCAAACTCAGCTAATTTATTGAAGAAAAGCTTCAGTAAATATCTGGGCACTCTCTGAGTTAATGCACCGTACCTTAGCAGATAATTTGGAGAATACAAATATATATTTAAACCTCTGTTACCTTTCCTACTTAATTCTCTTCTTTCTCATAAGTAAGCTGAGTAAAAATATGGACAATTTCAGAGAAAAAGGTCAAAGTTTTTAGGCATATATGAATTTTGGTTCCTAGTTTCTGCAAACAGGATTTATTTTACCCGTGCTAGATGCCAACATTTCCAGATTACTTTAATATGAATCAATAATGCCCTGACAAACTTCTCCAGCATGGCCTGGCTTCTTCCACTGACAGCTCTTGCATGGGCTAGATTTGCCCCATTGTCAGTTTGCAACATCTAAACATCTGTGCCCAGAAATTATTTCCTAACCTTCTTACTGAAAATCCAAGTGCTTTGCTTTTGCTCCTGTCTCAGCCAGCCTGGAAGTTTGCAACCCAGGGAGCTTCAAGTTGTGACAAAGATGATGCAAGACTCTGTGACAAGAAGTCTCACTCTTTAGGCAAAAAATAGCTCTGCATTGAGGAAGTCCCAGTGTAAATGAGGAGCTAGCAGTGCTTGTTTTGTAGTGAGTCTCCAAAACAACCTTGTTATAGTATTTCTCAAAGCAGGGAAGACTGACAGAGGCATGCTGAGTGCGTGAAGGCTTGATCTTAGCATCCAGCACAGCAAAGACACAGCCATCTCTGTCCTTCAGGGCTGGCAGGACAGTGAAATTCAGATTCACTGAGACCACTGCTTGAAGCAGACCCACCTGAAGAGAAAGTTTCAGAGCAGGTAACACCAAAACCTCCTCACCTAGCCCAGGTTCCTAAATGAAGGCAGCAAGGCATTCAGCCTACCCTGACCCTCAGAGGTCATGACACCAGTTTGATGGTGACAAAAGCTTTGGAAGCCACCACAGAATGGAAAAGGGACAGTTTGGTGCAGGTTGTGCAGCCAGGTGGGGAAATCTGCTGCAGGGCTCTGAATGGCACTTGAATTATCATGGAAAAGCTGGGCCACAGTTGTATCCAATCTGCTTTCTTCAAGATTAATACTACCAAAAAATGAAATCAGGAAAACCATCTGCATATAACAGTATCCATCTGCAGCAATTTCTGCCTTTGTAGCACCACGAAACAGGTTTTGTACATCCATATGGAACTCTTAGGAGGAAAATGGAATGTAGAGACTTTGGCTGAAGCTCAGGTGATGCTTTATTTTGTTTTTAAAAGAGATCAGCCCAAACAGCACCAACAGAGGATTAGGACATGTTCTGTACAGCTGCCATGTTTCAGGTTAAAAGTTGGGAACAAACTAAAGTACTGACAAGCTTCTTCAACAAGAGATGGTTTTTAGACACTGCAGGCTTTAACAGCTCATTAAATGGTTAACACTTCACACTGATTGATCTGACACAGCTCGTAGGTATCTAACAAAAAAAAAAATCAAGGAAAATAAGCAAATATCAGAATTACACGTGGTGAGCATCAAAAAATCCCTAAGACTCTGCCTGTAACCCACTCCCCTGGATGTGATTCAGTAAAAGACATGTCCCAGTACAGAAGTTACCATGGCCCAAAGTCTGGCAGCTGAGACCCAAGCTGAATTGGGCAGCACAGCCAAAGCCACTGTCACTGCAGCACTGGGGGTCACAAAGGGAAATCCATCCCATGGCATGGATGTAAACCCTGTCCTGAAGCTCACCGCTGCAATGAAGTAATTTCTGGGACAAGAAACAGACAGAGAAATCCAAACCAGAGCTGTGGGAATTCTCCAGCACCACGCTGGAGGTTGTGGAGTTCTGCCACCCAAACACCAGGAGAAAAATTCAAACATGCCTCAGTCACCATTTTAGTTTCTGTTTCCTGTTTCACTCCAGGTAGGGAGGAACATACCCAAGACCAGGACACAGAGCCCTGGTGACAGGGACTACCAAGAGTGTCATGCACTCAAGCGTGGTTGGAAGATGGAGCATCTCTTCCAAACAAGGATATCTTTGTGTCAAAGCAAAAAGAACTTTCTACAACAAATGCTGTCAAAAAACCCAATTTTTTTTTGTTTGTTTGTTTTTTTATTTCAATAATAGTGTATAGCAGGAGGTTTAAAATACAGAGTACTTCTGCTGCTCACTCTATTTGGAAAAGAAAATGAACAAATGTACATCACAGATGTAATTGGATGGAGAGGTAAACTGAACAAGACATGCTGCTTTAAAATGAATTTGCTTTGGACACAAAGGGGTAAGTTGCAGAGAAAGGGAGAAAATAAAGACATAAAACTCTGAGAATTCAAACTACTTCACCAAATCTCACAGCTCTTTGGAAAATGCATTTTAAATTACTCTAAGACTCTGCAGCAGAAACATAAAAATCACGACAAACACAGCCCAGGAAGAGAACATGTTCTTTTTATACAATTTCCCTGTCTGTGCTGATTTGTGTATGCAGGCAAGACATCTTTTTTTTTCCTCCAAAAAGTACAGAAAATATGAAATGTGATCTTACAACATTACACTAAAATCTGTCTCCAATTAGCATGCACAATTCCAAAATGAGCTCTGAGCCACGTGTGATTTCTTTCAACTCTGACCCATATTTCCAAAAGAAACCCAAGTTGCCTGTTATGAGAAGGCAATCACTTACAAACAGGAGCACAAGTCAGAGTTTGCAGCAAGCTACATGTCACTGGGATAAAAAATCCTCAGCATAAAACAAGCCTTGCTAATTCTGCCTCTCCTTTATGTGGCCCATAATCAAAGTGCTTTATTGTGTTATTTGAGCATCTTCCTGAATTACTATTTCTGTGCAAAGCTGAGCAGGCCAAAACGTTGTTTGTGTACTGACAGCAAAGCAAAGGTGTCTTTGCTGAGGGGAAACTTTGAGGTTTTAGGACATACAACCCTTTTCTGGCCAGCTCTGAAGGGTGAATTAGTCTGGGTTCAAGCAGCCCACGCAGGACACACCCAGCCATGACATCTCCACTGAACAGCTCCACGAGGATCACCATCACTGCCCATAGAGAAACCCAGGATATTTTATTTAAAATGTCCTTTATGCCCCACGTTCTTTTCCTACCCGATGAATAATAGAGTGGTATCAAAATTCTTGATATCGAGTAGGGCAAGAAATCCCTCTGTCAACATCTTCAGACTCTATAAATACCAAAACAGCTAGACACCTACCCTTAGCACTGACTTTTACAGTATCCATGGCTACTAATCACATCCCTCAAGGTCAGCAGCACAGGAGCCACTTAATCAAACAGTCCTAAACTGCACTCAGGAAGTGAAAATGGTGGGAAAATTGATCTAATCTCATTTCCCAGCCAGCACCACAAACTTTTCTACATTTTTGGGGACAGCTAGTTAGTTCCAGCCAGGGTATGAGAAGGGATTAGTGGTTTGGGGTACCAGACAGAGTGAGGTAAAACTGCTTCTTGCACAGAATGCAACAGATTTGCTAAACTCTGAGCACTTATTTAAAGTCTCATTTCACGTCTGTATCCTCTACACTTTTCTCATTGCTTTCAAGTTCACAGAGGCGTATAGAAATAAAGTAATTGTGCAATTAAACCAACCTGATCTGAATGCCTACAAAATGCTCATAGCTATGGTTACTTTAAAAATTTTCAGCAACAGCTTTCCCAAACTGTGCTGGGATGGGTCAGAGGCTCCTTACCTGCAGCCTCAGGGACGTTGTCATCTCATCTCATCTCATCTCAAGCCGCCATCAACAAGCAACAGTTTTAACTATTTCAAAAGAACGGAAAAGATCAAGGTCACATGTCTAGAGGCAGCACTTGAGTTAGTCCCACAGCTCACACACAGCGAAAGAAAGCAGGGAAAAAGTAAAATAAAACCACTTCCTGCAAGAGCAGAAGTGAACCATCTCACCAGTGAGAGACTTACATCTAGAGGTTAGTGTAAAATTCTTCTGGATTGGAGAAAAAAAAAAAGATATTTTAAAGTATGAAAGCAGCTTCTTTGTGAAAGTTGCAGCAAACAGGGGAGGTTAGCTTTTGCAAAAGGTAAAGATGAGATTTAAAAGGAAATGCTGAAAGGAATTACGATTCTAAGCCTTAAGACAACTTCCCTTTTCTTACCTTCAATGAGACCCTTTGAGTACTGAAATAAATAGCTTGCAACAAATCTGCTTTGCTATTTTGAAATATAGCTTTAGTAAGCAGGACACTTACTGTACTGTTATTTAGATTAATGAAGTAGCAAGTTCTGGACAATCAGAGAGTTTGCTACTAAAAAAAAGCCTGTAGTAAATACTATTGCCTGGCAGAGGTCACACAGGCAAACACTTCTGTTTCTTTGATTTTCTGCTTTAAGACTTCTCCACGAAGCAGCCCTTGGAGAAGCAGGGGCGCTCACAGCTGCTGCCCTGCGTCACTTCCCGCAGCATCCCACACTCCGTGGTCCCTCCCAGGCTGGGGGAACCCAGAGAACTCCCCAGATTCAGGCACAGCTCTGGGCCCTTGGAGCTCTGGAAAAGCCCCTTCCTCGAAAATGCCTTCATCAGCATCTGACACGTGGCTTTTTCCCTTCAGCAAGGAACAACAATATTTTTCTGGTATTTCTAGGTCAACTTACAAAGTGGAGCAGTGGGGATTCCCGTGCAGGGCAGGGCTGTGGTGCTGTGGGGACAATCACAGTGCTGGTCAGGCTGGAGAGCTCTCTGGTAATGCTCTGGCAGAAAAAGGGGACCTTTTTTGGTTGTCTCCCACAAAAAACAATCCTAAACACCTGCCATATGACCTGAGAAAATCATGGCTATCCCATATTTAGGGTTTTGTCCTGACAGGGAGGTAAAATGAGCTTTGTTGACAGCTGGAGCTCCTCAAGAAGCTCTGTCCCATCTGTACAGAGGTCCAACAAAGTTATTGGGTGCCCTAAAGGAGGATCCCACAGAACAACCCGTGGTTGTAATAGAGGGAAATGGAGATCATGGAGAGAGCAAAACCATCCTAATGGAGACAGGAAAGGAGGGGTGGGGGCTGAGCCTGGACTGGAGCTTGGGGAGGCCTACAAGGGGACTGTGATGTATTTTACAAGGCTGCAAAGAAAGGGCTGATTTGAATGCAGGTCATTTCCTATTGCAGCAAGAAAAAAGATGCAAGAAAGTTCCTGCAGAGAGGAGCTTTTGTCCATCATGCACTTGCTGAAGCAGTAGGGAAGCAAGACCTTCAGGGACACAGGTCCAGCAGTGAAACTGGGGGACACAGCCCAGCTGGAGGAATGGCAGAGCTCCCAGGCTACAGAGCGACCCTTATATTATCATCATTCATATTTAGTAACTTCTACAAGATCCCTTTCATGGCCAAAGATCCAATTATGCCAAAGGCCACACAAAGCCAGAACCAAGACTCTCCTTGTTTCCAAATGTCTGCCAAGAGGCAGCACACAGGGACAAGCAGGAGAGGGAGCTGAGCAGCACAAGAGCTGCTCTTCCCTGTTCTAAACTATCATTTCTTTGTAGGCCCTGCATTTCAGGGATGTATTTTAAAGTTGGACTTTTTGAAATAAAAAAGTGAGTGATGTCTATGAATTGTGATGAGGGATTTCTCCCAGGTTTGAGGAGGTGAGGGAGCAGTACAGTAATTTTCTGTAAACTAACAATTTCTAGTGCTTCAGGACCTGCAGCAGCACTATCTGCTGACTCTTTTAAAAACAGTAGATATACCAACTAATTTTGTCATATGAAATAAATTTTAATTGAAAAATCTACTGTAGCTGTGTGGATCTCAAGATTTTCCTCAAAATCGTTGGAAGCATTTTTACAGTCACAAAATATTTGTGAGCAGTGTGGACAACAGGAACTTAACCACAAAAATATGAAAAGCCATCATCAAACCCGTAAGATTCTGCAGCAGAAGTTGCCTATGTAACCTGGTGCAAACCCTAGATGACTGGGGATGTGACATTTTTTTGTGAAAACATCTTTCACTGCACACCTAACATTTCACTCGAGCTGCAGACTGCGTCTGAGCTCCCTCACATCCATTTGACAGTATGTCAGCAGTGACAAAATTCTATAAAAGGATGGCAGCTTTGCATACAGCTCAAACTTATGCAGCACAAGCTTCCTGTGTGATCTCTGAAAGGCTGAAAATACTTCAGATGTGCAAAAAAAAAAAGGAAAAAAAAAAAAGCCAGTTTAACAAAATCTAAGCACTCATTTAATCTAAGTAAAACTGAGCAGGAAGCAGAAGCTGCACAGACACTACCTGGAGCAGATTGCTGTGCAATGGGCTGGCCCTTGTGTTTGCTGTGCAAGTGAAAGATGGAGCATCGTTTCTGAGGTGCTGATTTCTTGTCCCTGTTTCAGTGGCTGATGGCGTCATTGCCCATGAGATGTGTCACCAAGCTGCTGAACATCCAGATTGCCTCATCTCATACCTAAGTAAATTAAAGCTAAAAAAGCAGTTTAAAAAAAAATCCCTGTTGACTGAAGGTGCTGAATGCCCAGCAAATGTTATCAACTCTGTTATAATAAATTCAAGAGGTGTCACACGCTTCCTCAGGTGCATGAACAGCCATTCTGAGACCTATTCTGGACCAGCAGCCTCCTGAGGGGGAAAGAAAACTGGACTTTTTTCGTTGTTTTTGCCTAGTTCAGCCTTTACTCCCTGTTGTGATGACTGGCAGGCAGCCTGGTGTCTGGCTTGTAGAGCAGATACCCAGCAGCAAAACTAATTCAGAGCTTAAATCAAGCCATAACAGACAATACAAACCTGACAGCACACAGGCACAGGCCTGGAAGGACAATCGTGCATCCAATGCCTTGTTGGAGAAGAAAACAATTTTTTTAATGAATAAAAATGGCTAAAGCAGCAAAACTTTGCAATTCACTGGGAAAAACCCTACGAAACTAGAAGACTAAGTGATGATCATGGAATCATGGAATGGTTTGGTTTGGAAGGGCCCTCAAAGATCATCCTGTTCCAACCTCTTGCCATGGGCACCTTCCACTAAACCAGATTGTTCCAAGCCCCACTCAACCTGGCCTTGGACAGTTAAAAAATAACGATTTTTTCCCCACATCTTTCACCAGCAAAATCTCATTTTTCATAATTTTAGAACATTTCAAAAGCAGAAAAAAATGCCTTTTTTTCCTGCATGGCCAGTAATTCATATTCTTGCTCACAGCAATCGTTTGCTCACAATGCTGATGTCCATTCAGCAGCCTTTTTTTTTTTTTTTTTTTTNTTTTTTTTTTTTTTTGCTACAAGGGCCTTGAATATTTAATCCCAGCAAAAATATTTCTGGAAGCACATTCTGATGTGTCAAGAAGGCTGTGCTTGTGGCCATGTAACAGCTCCAGCAGCTCTCAGCCCGAGTGAGCAGCAGCCTCTAATTTCACCTGCTTGGGCTGTAAATGCTCCTTATGCAGGAGCCTGAATGTAAATGTCAGTGTAAATGTATAGAAATGGCTAAATTCACACAATCCTCTCAACCACAATGTGCATTATAAACATTCTGGTGCCATCTTCCAAACCCTTTTACTCTGAGCTGACTTTTCCCCCCAAACAATCCATTTTACTTACCACAGTTTTCAAAGTGCAAGAGAGGTTTTAAGGAAATGGTCACAGGTGGTAGGAAATAGATCTTTAGAGATTCTCCAGCACTTTAATGTTGGCTCTGTGGAAGGAACATATGTGCTGTGACTTCAGGTCTAAAACCCAGAACATTCAGACTTTAGGAGAAAAATGATCTTGCATTAAATCACTTAATAGCTGAGCCACTGAAGTTTTGACAACAGATACACTGTAGAAAGCAGAAGAGAAGTTTAGGATAGAAATCTCTGAACATTTACTTCCTAATAAACTTCATTTTACCTTAAAATGAGGTTTGGATTTAGGAACATTCATAGCTAAGAAAATAACATATATTTTTTGGTTTAACCTCATTCGTTTTCAAGCTTAGTTACTGTTATATTTCATTGTTAAAGAAAAAAAAAACAGGACACTGAACTTAACAAAACTACTGGGTAAGAAAGTTCTATAAAAATCTAAACTAGTCTTTTTCTCCCTCTTTCTCAGGTGTTTTTAGAGATCTTGCCATTTATTTTGAAAGCCAGCCTTGCCTAGGGCTATATTTAATAACTTAGAAAAGCCACTCCAATCCATTGTGTAGCCATACTGTACTAAAAAAGGAGACAAAACCCCAGCATATGTTGATGCATTATGTAAAGACTTTCCTTGACAGGATTTAGTTACATGCAAGCTTGAAATGCAGTGTAAATGTATTTTCTGGAGTGCTAAAAGTACTACAATACCAAACTGCCAAAAAGGTGGTTTTACAGCACACAATAAGGAATCTTAAAAGAAAAGAGTTGCTCACTCTGGGAGACAATATCTTGATCTATGAGCCCATGATCAAGTCAGAGCTACAAAAACAGTCAATGTTTTAATGGCGAAGGAAGAGTCTGGGAGGAATATATCAGTCCTTAGCACAAAAATGATGCTCAGCCAGTGTTGTTTCTACCTCTGTTAAAAGTTTCAGCTACCTGGTGAATAGTTTCTAGCAAAGAAAGTCCCAAATCCTGTAAAATCCCATGCTGAGGATGAACAGAGAAGAAAAATAAGACATTCTGAGATATTTTCTCCTTCTGCTTCAGCCTTTGAGGAAAAACAGTCTCATTTCTACACTACCAAAGTCCCCATTCACAAATAAATAGTTATAAATAAACATAAGCAAGCAGCCAAACAAGCTACTCACAAAAACAAATGTCTCCCCATCAATGTGTCCCCATCAAATGCAGTGGAAATAAGAACTGGTGAAGTCTTTTCTTGTCTCTTCCTAGTGGAGGCAGCTCTGTTCTGAGCCTGCTCCCTCCCATCTGCCACCCCAGGGTGCACCAGACCTGGCCAGGCACTGGTGCCAGCAAAAAGGAGACAACAAATGCAAGGCAGAGTCTGGGGCAGGACGTCAAACTCCTCTGCAGACAGATGAATCTCCTCTCCTGTGTCCAGAAGCTTTCAGGGGAGACTGTGCTTCTTGGAATGGACTGGGAAACATCAAATAAATCAGTTTATCAAAGACTTGAAGCAGTTAGTTGAATTAATTAATTCTGTATGTCAGTTCCAATCCCTTCCTGTGATTTCATTTGCTCCTGTAATGCACAGATACCTCTAGTTTGTGTGCATGGCTCTCCCCCTTTGCCCTTTTCCTCAGCTCCCTCCTTCTGGCAGGCAATTCCTGTATCCTCACAGGATCTGGGAGATGTCAGGAAATCAGGTTATTGGTGAATGGGGGTATCCAGATCTGAGGAAGGA
>VWZP01008990.1:2982350-3037796 GCA_013396995.1 Dicaeum eximium | reverse complement strand
AAAAAAAAAAAAAAAGAAGGGCATCTTCAGTGCACCTCATAGTCACCAGGCTGAGCATTAGAGATGTTTGGCTGTTTGCACTTCTTGGAAGGCTTAGTCACAGCAGCCACCTACAGAAAATAAGAATGTCCTTACTCAGAGCACTCCAACATGTCCGTGGAAATACAACAAATTTCAGCTTGCTCCCAGCAGACAAAAATAGAAAACTGATAGCCCTCATTCTATAGCTCTTGAGCTTGTTCCAGTTTTTCAGTTCCTTTTAATTCTATAGTCTGTGGTCTTTAAAGTCAGAGACTTCCTTTTCACTTGTTTCTCAAGGCCACGCTGTCCTCTTTGCTCTGGCCCATGCCTGTAATATTGCTTTTTTGGGCCCCTTTTTATTTTATTAATCTGCCAAGATTGGTGGGGACTCTCCCAAAGCAGGAACGCAGCCCTGGCTTACCCTGATGCTGCAGTTACCTCCGCAGGTTTTCATGGAAGAATCACCCTCAGGCTGCAGCAGAAGGAGCCTGGAGCCAGGTTTTGCAACATCTCCACTCTTGTGTGATGGGTGTGGGGGGTGTTTAGCAAAATTATTGCAGTGCTAATTTCTTCTCAGCCAGAATTGGACCTTCTGTGAGAAATGTTCATCCAGATCTGTTATTTCCATAAGGCCAGGCAAGCCCTGCAACAGGACCAAGTGTATCATCAGCAGTTCCAAAGAAAAGTGGTATTTAGAGCTAAGTAATAATTTTAGGAGTATTTAGGATGTAGGAAAGACTGAGAGAGGGAGCCTCTGCTGCCGCCTCTGGGTTTTCATAAAAGCTTAATTAATTACAAACCCTTCAGTCCACCTCCCCACCTGTGTTATCAATTCACCTTTATTTCAAGCTCCAGTTACTGTGACCCTCCTGATTCTTCTGAGCAAAAAACCATTAAACATTAGGCCTGTTGGGAAAAATACTCTCCATCAGGCTTTTTAATCCTGGTACATCCTTCCCCTGTAGCAGGGTCTGCAAAACCAACTTGCACTCATTACCCATTTCTTCACAGAGCCAAGAGTTCTTTTTGATAACCTTTGAGAGTCGATGGCAGCACCAGCCCCTCTCCCCTTGTGCATAAGCTTGCAAATCTAAAATAGGGCCTTAATGAAAAGAAATTTAAATATTATAACTCCACAGTATATGTCATTATGATATATTGAATGCAAAGCAGCTGTTCCTGACAGATTTGGCATATAACAGGGGTAAAGTAATTTTACACAAATCATTATGTTCATTATTTTAAATTAATAGATTAAAATTAGTCAGCGATGTTTTGTAAGGCCATCCTACCCGCAGAGCCCTTTATCCTTAAATTCTAAGAGGGGCTTTTTTTTGTTTCTCCTCAATATTCTGTGCAGAGAGCACATAAGTGCCCTGATCACTTGCAGCATAAGCCCCTAAATTCATGGCTCTTGAGCCTTTTTCAATATAAGCACCCAAAGAAAAAGTACTTAAAGGAAATAGAAAATGACATAATTTTTTTCCTGATCTTTTGAAGAATGATTTTTTTTCCCCCCTCCATCCTACAGGAAGAGATTCTGGACTAATTTTTCCTACCAAAGGCTTTAAAGTCTAAAATTCATCAAACATCTTGTCCTCAGAGACAATGTCATCCAAGTTCAAAGGATCTATAGCCCAGCAAAGCTGATGTCTTATTTCAGAGCTAACGCCTTTGTTTTCATCAAATGTTTGATTTCATCAAATTAAACCACTTCTTACACTTCCCATAAATGTGAAAAAAAAAATTAAAGACAGAACCAAACCTCTTGATTCTCTGGAGAGGAGAACACATATACATACACATAGATGTACATGTATATAATATACATTAATTTGGTATATTTTTCTAATATTTTTTCAGGATGTACTTATTATATATATCATCAGGTTTTTCATATGCTTTTGAAGAGACTTTGAATTGAAAATAGTAGCCTTCCAAGACATTTGTTTTAATGATCATCATTCTAATTAAGAGCATGCTTTTCATAACTAAATATAAAAAGAATTTTCTTCAAGTCTAGGTCTGATTACTGATGGAGCAATTTCAAGATCTTTTGTTGAGGAGCATTTCAATATTCATTCAGAAAAATGTCAGGAGATCAGACTTCAACATAGAACTTTGGTGATTCATACTTCTTCTGGTATTTTATCACTTCAGCTTTAATATCCAGTTAAAGAGAGAAAGTTTGAATAAAATAAGGATACTAATGAAAATCAAGCTGTCATATGCTACATCATCTTCCACAGAATTTAGGATATTCCAAAAATTGACAGCATATCTGATACAGAGCAATGCAGAATCTTTCATTTAGTAGTTATATTTGAAAAATTGAGAGTAACTTCTCAAAATTCAGTGTACTTCTTACTGCTGTATTAACGTAGAAGAAATTTATCTTTTCTAATCCAAGTTCTTTTGAAATCAAATGAAACTTAAATGTTACAATGAGGTTTACAAATTCATTAATTTAATCTGGCACTGTACTCTATTGAAACTAGAAGTCAAACAAAAAATCAGGGAAATAGTTTAGTGGTGGGCTTGGCAGCATCAGGTCTAAAATTGGACTCAGTGACCTCAAAGTCTTTTCCAGCATAAACAATTCCATGATTCTATAATCAGTGAGATTTTCACATCAGTTTAAAAATAAGAAAAAAACACCCCACACTTTCAGGGTCAATTAAGAGAACTCAGAAGCAGGTGAATGTTTTCTTTCACTGACATTTCCTCTAAATGAGAGCTTCATGTTTTTTCTCCTTAAGTAGGAGCAGTGCAGAAAGTTCCCAAAGCATCCTTAAAAGGAAGGACCACAGATCCACAGGTTACCCAGCTGTGAGGTGTTTTCCACAGAAGAAGGGAAGAATTGGCAGCATCTGTTGCCTCTGATAAACTGTTCTGATAAACTGATCTGTTGCCTCATTTAAACAATGGTTTAAATCAGATATCACACAAAACAACATCTGAGCATTTTGCACAAAAGATGTTAAAACTGCTTCCATGTCTTGTCTGAAGAATGAATATTTCTGAGTATTACTTTCACCTCCCAGGTGAAAATTAAAACACACTCACTAAGAAGAAACAGGGCACTGTATGCTTGACACACCTCAGTGAATAAAACAGAAAATACAGGCAAAATAATTACGAGCGTGTTTCATTGAGGACATTTAGAAACTCCCAGTTTTTAATGCCTCATGCTCAGCTATCAACAGGAACTCTGCAGATATCCTCTCCCAGTTACCTTTGGAACAGCCACCCCACCCCAGGCTTCCAAAACCAAGGCTCCAGGAGCATCCTTGGGGTAGAAAAGTTGCAGGTTGAACTCAAGAGGTTGGATTTGGCCCCTGCTGCCAAAATTCTGTGGCAACCCCCACCTCACTGTGCTTCATGCACATCTTCAAGCTCATACCTTGCACAGGGGTGGCACAGCTGCCACTCACTTTTATTCCAGACCAAGGGGCTGTTTGCCCCCACGCCACTTCAGAAGCCTGTACAAACCTTCCCCCACGTGGGAATCATTTTGAACACATTGAATAATGATTTTTCTATGTCTCTGCCGCTTTGATGTGGCCTCTGAGGAGAAAGAGCTATCCTGGACAGACCACTTGGGCATGTTTTAACAATTTGAGGATCGCTCCAAAATTCTTGAATAAAGTGTAAGGTTAAAAAAAAAAAAAAAAAAAAAAAAACAAAACTAAGTTCAGTTGATGAGGCCCCATCCCCCCCCAAATTATAATATAGCAACTTTTTGAACCTATACTTTAAATTCACCATTAGTTTCTAATTTTAAAGCTGTATTTTATCATTTGATTAATTGCTTAAAACTGTACACAAAGATAAAGGGAACTTTGAAATTCATACCTTGGAGTATTAACATGTACTCAGGACTAGATGTAAAATGTCAGAGAGAAAAAAGATCTAATGAACTCTTTATTGGTGAAATACAGTATTGCAGCTGCCCAGAATTTTAAAAGGTTTGAAGCCAGCTCCAAAGCCAAATAACTACAGAAGTTTACTTACAGCAGGACTCTCATTCAGCATTTCCAATCTCTTCTTCCAGGGTTCTTTTAACATTAATAAAATGTCCAGAGAAAAAATAATAAAAGAAAAAAAGTGCAACCACAGAAGAATTTTTCTGTCTAGAAAATTACACTACCATAAGTTTTCCTTTTCCCTGATGTCTTCTCTGCCATAATAATGGTTTCAGGATTTAAATCCTTTGCTGCTATTGTGACTTCAAAGCCTTAAAACTGCAATTGAATGAAGGAGTTCATCTGTCATTATTCAAATATGAAGCAATTATGATGAAATAAAGATAGAATTCCATTGAGAAATACCCCAATCAATTCTCACTTATATTTAACTAGAAACATAAAACGATGCTTAGAAGAGTAAGTTTAGGAAATAAAAACTCGGGATATAAAAAGTATGAATTACTGATCTATAACTTACTCATTTCTGAATAAGCCATCTAAATATATTTCACAAATATTGACAAGAGTTTAAGCTTACGCTGCAAAACTGTCTCTCAGCTGGTCTCAGAGAGTGAGCAGCTTTTCAGAAATATATTTGCACCAGCTTGAGTGCCCAGAGGTTCAGATGGGAACCTGCAGAGTTTTGGGGTGTCTCAGGGTAGGTCAGCTCCCCCTGCAGTGTGATTTATAGGAAATAACACACCTACCTCAGCCATGGCTTCATTATCAGTGAACATGGCAGCGCTGGGTGAGTGGTTGGACTCAATCTTGGAGGTCTTTTAAAACCTCAGAGATTCTGTGACCCAGGGAAAGGTGTGAAAATAAAATATTGATGTGGCTGCTTTGATTCGACACATCCCATCAGGCCCCTCTGTGGATTTAGCCCAAAATGTTTCTTTTCACCCTTGTGAAACCAAAGCCCATCCTTACTCCAGGGGCTGGAATTTCACAGGGAATTCCCACTGTAGCCAGTTCTTTTGGGGAATATCTAACATAGGTTAAAAAGTTAATTATCTCATTTTAGTATGTTCCATCCTTTCTGACATCTTTCTTGCTCAATCTATCAATGTATAATAATTTGCTAGTAAATGAAATCGTGGTGGGTTCTGTCACTGTCAGACAAGGACATTTTGGGGTTTAAGCTCTTCGAATGAGCCACATTCCCATTCTCAGCAATACCACAAGCTCAGATGGAAAAATTACTAAGTCATGCCTTTTTCTTCACCCAGAGTATATTGCTCTTTTGGAAGGCAAAGGCATCCTTTGCTGCTTGTGAAAAGACTTTGCCTTGTCTTTGGTGCTCCCACGACAGAACAAGGTTAAAAATGCACAGATGGATCCTATGGTATTTTTCCTCGTATTTTCAGTTGCAGTGAGCTTAAGAGTTCTGTATATTTTTAAATTTTGTTGTGCTGAAAAAGGTCACACACAACCAGGGATCTGCATGCTCACATTTGCCTTCAGTCTGTGGGCATTTTCTCACTCTACCTGGGTATCAATTTTCTGCCATCTACACACCCTCATGTCCTGCAGTTCAGTTTGAAAAATGTAATTTCTTCAGACAATCCAAGAATGAAATGTTATCACAATTAGAAAGCAGTGGTACTTAGTATTGCTTTTTAAATCAGAGATGTAACTAGCAAGAAGCATTTGGGGTGTATACAATTAATTATTTCACACATAATTATTCTTGATATTGCTCTAACTGTGATAACTTAAAGCAGACTGCAATAGTCTTCTTTTTTTCCTTTTTTTTTCTTTTCCACAGAAGCTCTTTCCCTTGATATTCTTTTGCTAAATAATATGTAAAATACTGACACCTAATGTTAACTTCCAGTATTATTCATTTTGCAAAACTTACTTCAGGTAGGGAAAGATCATGTGAAACTGGAGCTTATGCTGCAATTTTGTTCCAGTAAAATGAGTAAACTGCAATATAGCCTTCCCTCACTTTTTGGAAATAATTTCCTGAATTTATTTATATATATATATATATATATGCCTATAAATGCAAGGACCTTTCAGTTTTATCATCACAGGTCACAAATAAAAAAGAGAAAGTAACTCAAAATAGTTGAAATAAGTGAGTTTTGATGCACTAAAATTAATCAAATCCATCAAACGGAACACAAATGCATATTTGTAAAGTCAGTATTTGTACCTGTAGCCTGAAATGATACAAAAAGACAAAATATTATCAAATACTTATTAATAATCTGTTACTCTTTGAAACCTGAACTGCATATATACTTTACCTGCTACGTGGTTCACTTTCCTCAGAGACACAAAAAATTATTTTCACAGTGTGTGAATCAAAAACAGATCTCAAACTTCTCCAAAATCACTGTTTATCTCCCCACAACTGCCAAGACAGCTTGTCCAAACCTGAGGTCTAGATGCTATTTAGAAAGAGATTTTGGGATTCTTACTTCTCTGGGGTTTGAGCTGATATCAGAATAAGGTATTTTATAATATGATCTGGATCCATATAATTTATATTAAGCTTGCCCAACTTTATAGGGAGGAGGTAAGAGTGAGCTGGCACTTGTGTACAAGTGCTGCAAGACCCTGAGCTAAACCCCTTTTCAGCACTGTGACCTGCACATTTTTATATTCTGCGCTTTTTGCACCAGCTGTCACTTTATGGAAACGGTCCTTTTGTAAGATTGTGTCACTTGACAGATGAAGTAGCTGAGCTGCAGGTGCAAGGATGAAAATAAACCCACAAAAATACAGATACCTGGCCTGCAAAACAATGGTCCAGTCTCAGCTGAACTGAGGAGAGAGGATGCCAGTGCAATCAAAACCTCTCGAGTGAGACAGAGTTTTCCAACTGATTAAGACTCCTGTGCTGTTCTTTATAACAATATTCTGGTTAAAGAAGCTCTTCTTTCTCTTCACAGGTGCTAAAAATACCAACAAATGCTGTATTTGCAGTTCTTTCAGCTTTCCCCTGCATATAACAACCAACAAAATGGGCATCAGTGCAGCAAGGGTTTTAACACCACACATCTTTGGGGAATTTTAGAGATCAGGTAGGTGCTGTGAAGGCCCTTGGGTTTCCTTGTGCAGCAGGAGGTGCTCTAAGGATGTGAAAGTTTCAACAAGCAAAAGTAAGCAAAACTAGAGAAGACCTCACTTCACCCCCAGAATCCTTCCTCACTCTTGAAGTAGAACAAAAAGTATCACAGAATCAGAGAAGTTTGGGTTGGAATGGACCTTTTAAAGGGACACCCAGAGCAGGTTGCTCAGAGCCCCATCCAACCTGGCCTTGAATGCTTCCAAGGAAGCCTCCACCACCTCTCAGTTCCAGTTTCAGCCCCTTCACTGTAAGGAGCTGCTTTCTTATATCTAACCTAAATCCACCTCCCCCAGTCCAAAACCACCCCCCCTTGTCCCATCACATCAGTTTGTCCCTGCCTTTATTACAGGCTCCCTTCACATATTCAAAGCACTACTGGATGTAATTTTCTAAGTGTTTCATCCCAGAAATGAGACACATTGAACATCATCAGAGAGGAAGTTTCAGCTGATTCTTGGAAAACGCTGCATGAATAGCTGCAGACTTTAGGGCTTAATTGCCAATTATGCCAAGGTGTTACTTATGCCCTAAAACAACTTTGGATAAAGAGTTGCTGAAATGTAAGCAGTTTTTCTACGTTGCTCTTGCCTGCCTGGTGCAAATCTCTGTAAAAATTCGGGCCACACGGTGAGTTAACAATGAGATATTTTGCTGCTGCTTAAAGAGCTCAGGGTTCATTTTGTCTAATCCAAACTAAATCCTAAACTTTAACTCCCACTAAAGCTGCAGGGAGTGCTCATACAGCCCTTTGTGCTCCCTTACATGGGCCTACAACTCTTCTCAGCTTTCTCCAGCTCCTCCTCTCCAACAGGACTACCTAGAAAGATAAAATGTTTTATTTTGGCCATGTAAATACAATGTAAATTCATTCTTCAATTAAATCATTCATTAAACCAGAATTTGAAAATATTGGGCCCTTTGAAAAAGTTGGTGTGCAGCAGTCAGGAGTTTTGAAACAATTAATTGTTCAACTTTTACTTTTCAAGTATACCCTGTACTTTAAATAGAATTACTAAATTAAAAATGTAAATTGGACTGTATCTTCTAACAGTTGGTGATTTGTCTATTTTCCACATTTTATTATGCATAATTTTTCTAATAAAGAAGGGATTCTTTTCATCCCTGCTCTAGTTGATAGCAATTCTTCCATGCTTCTCAAGGCTAATGTAATAAAACTACATAAAATGTTTAAGAAGAGCCCCATTAAAATATACAAAGCATACTAATTCATGAAGTCAAAGTCAAAGCAGAGTGGAAATATGAGCTTTAATAAAACTATGTCTGTTGTAAATAACTATTCAAGCACAGTAATTTTTTTGTAAATTGCATGGGATATAGCCCGGTCTACTCGAAGCAAAGAATCACTCAGCGGGATAAATGCATCTTAGTCAGAAAGAGATTCAAAGGTAGAGCTGAGCCATCAATAAGAACCAGATAGCACAGTGTTATTTGCTGTTTGTTTTGAAGATGTAATTGCAGATCCCAGGATTTCAATAAATCTGTGCACATCGAGGAAGGAATTGTAGAGAGGAACTGGGGCAACGCGAAGAGCGTTTGGTTCTCGCATGTCACACTGCAAAACAGAGAGGAACACTCAGTAAATTCAGGTCACTTCTTGTTTATCTGTCAGGCTGGATTTTTAAATGCCACAACTTGTCTTCAAGGAAGAATGACTGGGCTGACAAAGAAGCACATGGGAAAACCTTTGGGATCCTCAAGGAGCTACAGTGAGGAGCATGATTGTGAAAAATTTAGTAAGAAGAGTAGTTTTGCCTAAAAAAATGATCCAAAGCTCAGGATAGGCAGGACTTCAGCAGTGTCATTGAGGGCTTCAAATCAGCTGTGTAGCCCCAAAATTCACCTTAGTGCCTATAGCAAACCAGAGATGAAGAGGCACAGAGGTGACAAAAAAAAGGACAAAAACCCCCATTCCAGTATTTGAAATGTGGGGTTGTCTTGTTCTAAAGGTACAAGTAATGGCACAGGCATTGCAGTATTTTTCTTCCCATCACTGTGATTTTGAACACTTTCCTGAATATAATAATCTCTTATATTTGAAAAATATCACTGCATTGCAAAGACAAGCCAACAGCGTGAGGCCCCGTGCCCTCTTAAAAGCAGGAGTTCCTGGAATTCCTGGCAGCACCAAAGCAGCAGCATACATAACCTAAAAGAGGAGCCCTTTGGGGAGACAAGTGAACAGCAGAAATAGAACTGATATCTCATTTATATGGCATTATGCTATCAGTCTCACCTCCCAGCACATCTAAATCAGCCAATGTATGGCCCTAAATTTCACTTTTATTCTTTTGGAGCAGTGCTCAGTGGTAACTGTGCCATTACAAGGAAGTGCTGCTCAGTGGCTGCTTTTTCTGAGTGCTAAAACACATCTCTAAGGAAATGGAGCTTTTCCATTGCTCCATCTCAATGCCTCACAAAGCTTTTGGCCATTTGTGGATCAAAAAGGGGACTAATGTAGGTTCAGAGTTCCTTATCATGTAAATCTGTAGCTGAGCTTCCCATCCTAATGCACCCATGATACAGCTCTAACCTCAGCAGTGACTCCAGAACTACTGGAAATAAGTCAACAGTGAAAGGGCAATACAGAGTCTAACAAATAATTTATAAAATAACTCTACGTATTTGATTGCTTGCACAAGTAAAAACTGAAATGGTAAGAAATCATCATCAATCCTAGGTGGGTTTTTGCCTTGTCTGAGACTACATTTGAATAAAAGCAAATTAATAGTTTGTTACTTGTTAAGGAGGTGAAGTTTGATTTACTTACAGCTACTCCTCTCTTCTCCAGCTCTTTAAACACAGCTCTGATTGGAAGGGAAAAGGACAGAGTGAGCTGGCATCCTCTCTCCTCAGTCTGAGATGGTGTGATTATTCTTACAAAGGGCTTCTCTGGGTTTGTTTTATCCTCACTGTAGTAATGCTTTATCAGATATTCCAGGTAACCAGTGAGTAGAATGGATTTCCTCCTCAATGCTTTCATTGTAGTTTGACTAAAAACCTGTGATGATTTGAAATCATTAGAATGAGAATGTGTTGCTGCAGAAAATGAAGAGGAAATAAAGAAAGATTTCTCTGTACATTATCACTGGAATCAGGTAGTAATACCAGAGATATTTTACATAAACGTGGCAGGATTGGGCTTTGGAAAACACAGGATAATGTTATGCTTTAGATAATGACAGATATTTGTGCCTACTGCTTAAAAGTTTCATACACATCTGTGTCTGCAGAAATGACTTGCACACAAAGCCAGTTTGCTGAGAGAATTCCTCTGCATGTCTGAAGAGGATCCATAAATCCTCTATAGATGAACAAAACTCAAAATCACAGGAAAGTTTTCCCTTGTATGTACCTTTAGTAAACACATTCTCACTCTCTGCAACTCCCTGAAAGCCAGGTGGGGTTTGGTCTCCTCTTCCAGGCAACAATTGATAGGAGAAGAGGGAACAGCCTCAAGTGGCACCAGGAGAGGCATAGTTTGGATATCAGGAAGAATTTCTTAACTAAAAGGATGGTCAAGCAATTCTTGAGCCAGTGGATGCTGCACAAAACCAAGAACCCCTGCATTTGTGTTTGTGAAAGGCTGTAGGACAGACTTTGCAAGGGAATCAATGTGACAGGGACCAGAGCCACCAGCAGTCAGCAGTGGCACAGGTCAACAAAAATCTAGAAGTGCTTCCCTCTCCACCCAGGCAGGCAGAGCAGACACAGCACTGTTCAGTGCATTACCAGAGGTAATACAGAGACCTGCCTCCTATTCCTCCAGGATTTGCAGGAGTGTGAGGGATGGATCTCCTTAGGCTGCATGCAAAAATCTGCTTCCACAGCCTTTGTGCAAGGAATACTTGGTCTCCTGGGTGAAATTTTTTGAAAAAGGTCTTTAAAATGTGTCTGCAGAGCGCTCCCCTTTTTTCCATAAAAGGCAGCAGCTAGTGCCATAACAGTCACTTTAAGCATTATTGAGGAATAACATCCATTAACACTTGCAGTTTTCATTGTTTCCATTGGAAACACTGCCTTCTGCTTAATGTGTCCCAGTGAAGGTGGCATGCAATTTCACTAGCCATCTCTTGCCAGACATGAAAACTATTTTGTTTCCCACTGTATTAGAGCAATTAGCACTGGGAAATCCTGGCTGTGCCAAAAGGTAATGTGGGCAGGGAAAGGGGAGGCGATGGAAACTGCTCAGCCCTCATTGTTCGAGGCTCCCTGCAGTGGGCTAAATGACACCAGCCCACACAAACCCGAGCACTGACAATCTGGGTCATGGCAGAATAGCTTTCAGCTCATCTCGAAGGTCACATAAAGTTTAAAACAATATATTGGATGTTTAAGGACTGAAAAAAAACCCAAATTGTCAGGCGGAACAAGAAGCATGGCTGTGCCCTTTGCAGTCCTTCAGCGTTGCATGTAAGATGGAGAGATCATAACTGGCAATTTTCTGACTTTGTTTGCTTAAGATGCTGTTTTTTCAGTAAATACAGAAGAGGGATGTGGACACTGCTCCTTTTACCAGCATCAGCTCAGCCATTCCACTAGAATTAATGGAATGCTAACCAGAAATAAATTTCTGCCATTTCTGCTGGTGGCAAAACCTTGCTACCCAAGGCTACCTTGAAAACCAGCTTAAGGATGATTTTATAGTAGAATATATTGCACATATCAGGTAAATCTGAGCAGCACCACCTTTTTGAGCCACGGAGACTGAGAGTCCTGATTTCAGGGGTGAACCATCCTTAAGAGAAATGCTGGAACATCTTGATATGAAGCATAAATGTTTGGGGAACAGCTCCATGCCCCCAAAGAGGGATGGGCTGTGCTCTCCAAAGCAGATCAGAGGCTTTCAGCACATGGATCACACCTTCAGAGCAGGAATTAGCTCTGTATGGCAGGACTGCCCTTCCCACAGCCAGTGTCAGTGATTCATACAGAAATAGGTCAGAGATGGGGCTCTGCTCCTTTGACCACCAGAAACTAATTATTCTGTGAAAGAAAAGACAGCTTGGAGCTCTGCCACACTCATGAATTCCCCTTTTAGGAAACATTTGCAGGCAGTTCTGTCTCTTCTGTAACCTAAGGCAGAACAGGTTCCCTGAGCCACTGGATTGGTTGATCCAGGACAGCCAGAACACCTAATTCTCTTTCATAAAGGATATGTCTGCTTTGCTGGTAGAATATAGGGAGCAGCAGCTCTGAATGCAGCTTTTCAGAATTACATGATTCCTTTGCAGGAAGGTGCTGAGCATAATCCTCCCCCTGAGTTGTGCTGAGACAAGTCACTGTTGGACTTGGTGATCTCAGAGATCTCTTCCAACTTTAGTTATTCTATGATTTTGAGCTCTGAATAGTTCTATAGGCTAAAGGTGCTATTTGTACTGAGCTCCTAAAAGCAGGGACAAACACATTGCTAGAGCTCAGGTTTGGAAGTGAAAACCTCAAATACTCTGGGTCCAACTCAGGGTCCTCCAGCAGAGTTTGTGAGAGATGTGGGGAGATGAGTCTATTCATTAATGGCCTTGGTCTCTCAGGGCTGTGAGGTTATTTTGTTTGCTTTTCATTACTTCTCCCCTTCAGTTTTCAAATATTTCAGTTTTCTTTAAGGGAGACAGCAATAATACATGTAACATTCATTAAATATTTTTATACTCTTAAATTCAGACTCAAAGTAAAGCAATTACTTACCTCTAAACTGGCATGCAGAGCACAGACCAGTAAAATTGGAGGATTTGATAACCGGAATCCATTAATTCCTTCACTTAGTTGTAATTCTGGAAAATGAATAACTTATATTAGTGTTTTTGATTTCTTCATTTTAATGGATTGGACCTTATCTTGAAGTCTGTCCTCACGCAGTAAAATATTTCCCTAATGTGGCCCGTAGGAATCGGCCATTAAAAGGAAATAGTAATCTATTCCCAGCTAATACTTTCAACTTCGAGAGAAGCCCAATTTAATCCAGCAGAAGACCTCATTAGCAGCTTCATGGGAACCAGAGAACTGCAATTAATTTGTTTAAATGGTGTGTGCTAAAACCACCTTTACACTTGACTCTCTTTCAGGGCTGGCACGAGGCAGAGGAATTCCGAGTCAGCAGTTGCACGCTCACGCAGAGCGAGGAATCGCGTTCCTTACGTTCGCTGAGCTGACGAGACACACGGGAGGCTGCAGATGCAGCTAAGTGTAGCTTCAGGCCAAGGAGAGGAGTTGCCTAGACTTTGGGCTGTGAAATTCCACAAAATCTACTTAATAAATCCACAAAAAGCCTGGCTGTAAGTTCTGTGTCGCCGTTCATATTTCACGCTCCAGCACCGGAGCGGGGGCACGCGGCGCGGGAAATGCTTTTCACGCACAGCAGACTGGCTAATTTTATAATGCCCAACTTCTCCCCTGTAAACTGCTCATGGAAATGAATAAACAACGTTTTTCTTCTCCTAGCAAGGCAATTCGTGTCTCCTGCTGGCTTTCCATAGTGCCACTCTCTTGCATTTGGTCTGAAAACAAAGAGCAGACTGAGGCTATTAGAGAGGTGCTCTCCAGCCAAAGCCACATCAACGGGCGCTGCCACAGAAAATTAAAAATATATTAAAAACTAAACAGCCAATCAAACCAAAAAGCTCCTTTCTCATCCTGATCCCTCAGGATATTCTCTCTGCCATAGTTTAAACTGGAGCTGAACAGTCTAGCTGTCAGATTTGGAAAGGAGCTCTCATTTTTTGTTGGGACTATAAACACTATTTCAGAGCAGGTTTGTCTTACAACCCATCTCTCCCTACTGCAGGAAATTTGGAGATGCTGAAAAATTAGTGGGCTTTCATTACTTTTTTCAGGTTGCCTTACCTTTTTTTGTATAATTTGTCATTAATTCCGGTGGAATTAATCCTGAAGAAAGATATTACCCCAGTGACTGATAGCAGATCCTCGCTCCTCAGAGACTTATGAATTTAATTCACTGAGATACTTTGAAAGTTTCATCCATATTCTATATCTGCATCTTGAAGGTTTTTCAGCAAAATGTCTAGGAGCAGACAGTCAAAATCTTATGCCCACACACAAATTTATTCCAACATTTTGTTAACTCCATGCTCTCACATGTTTAGGATGAGTTTAGCCTAATGCCTTTAACATAAATGAGGAAATGCAAAGTTTTGTCCTTTCTCCTCAAACTGCTACAAAAGTGAAGCTGGTAATATAGAAATAAATCAAACAAGGTAAAATTGGAAGTGTATAAGTACATACTGTTTTCCATGAGGAATCGTGTTTTGAAGTCATGGCCCCACCAGCCAATTAGCCTAAGGTTTTTTTAAAGAAAATAAATTAATAGAAATCTTAATATCTTTTAATTTAGCTTTGAGCATTAATAATTATATAAAATTAAGCAATATATACATTTCTAATAATACATTTTACCTCTAACAATGACATAAAAATGCAATAAATTCTATAAAGAGTTAGCACTAAAAACTTAACATTGCCATTTGAGAATTTCTCTTTTACTGCAAATGATAAAACACATCATATCTTTCAATTAACTATGGATTTTAACAATATCCATTTTCTCTGAATTCATTTCACAAAACAAAAAATAGTACAGAAATATTTCCACTGTTTGGTTCCAAGGCATTAAATTCAAACCATTCTCCCCCCCCACTCTTAAACTTAGTTTAATGAATATTGAAAGCTAAAAGGAGTTATAAAATCTGACTTAGTTTCACCAAGAAAAGGACTTTTTGTTGAACAACAAGCAAACAACAAGACCTCGGAAAGAGAATTGTGTGGGCATTGCCTCGTCCTTACTGTGAAACCAGTGTGAGTTCTGCATACACTTTTATTTGCCTGAACCAAACTTATTGTTCAAAAAACTTTCTTTAAAATAAAACCCAAACTAGTTTAATGCTATATTCCTTCTTTTAAGATAGTCTCCTGAAAAGAAAATAAACCCATACAATTATTTAAAAAACAATATGTCTGAGCTTGGACATTAAAGTGACACTACATTATTAACTCATATTTAATGGAAAACATGTTTGAGGATATTGCCATAAACAGTTTTCTAAAGCACATGGATGCACTGGATCACCTACTGCCAGGACACTGCAGATAAAAAACAATATTGCAAAATCAGGGACTTTTTCCCTCCCTTGGGTTCTCCACTTCTTATCTCAGCACACAGTGATATCAGTGATTAATAATGCCAGTCCTACTTGAGGTTCTCCTGTATTAATGTTTTTACAATATTAAAATGTCACCATCGCAAACTCCCTCCTGAACTTCTCAGCTCTTCAGAGCTGGACATATTGAACACCATTTCTGCCAAGGCTTTGCTCAGTTTTCCCTGTGCCAGATAGGAAAATTTTGGGAGTGAAGCCTGGCAAAACTTGTAATAATAAAAAAATCTATATGTAAAGGTCACAGTAGATCAGCCTTCCTGGAAGCAAACAGGGAAAAGAAAGTCATGGCCCCTCCCTAAAGGAGCATTTTGCAGTTTGCCTAAAAGAGCTGAGCTCTGCAGAATTAAGACCACATTTGAGATAGAAACTTGTTACATGAATAGTGCAGCGTGTAAAATAAAGTAGTTCATATTTCTGTATAACAACACAGGTTTTATGTTTACTTTTGTGAGCTGCATCTAAACAGAGGGTCTACAGAAAAGGCATGCTTTTTTCTTTATTGCTGCATGATGTTTTTATTATTCTGAGACCCATGAAAATTAACAGTGCAATACACATCCATTTTAAGGGAGATATTACATTGCCAAAATGAATACACCCCAAATAAAGTACAGCAGAGCCTCTGCCCGAGTGACTCCATTACTGATGCTTCGAATCATAAAAGATATTTCAGTTATTTTATAGGAACTCTACAATATATAGACAACACTGCACTGTAAACCCTGAATATTGCATGTTCCTGCAACAATCTACTGATATCAATGGCACACACATTCTGTGAATCTCAAAAGTTTGAAGCAGAAAAGAAATCCGTGGGAAATAAAACATCTGGACAAATAGTCTGTGAGAAGGAGAAAACAATACTATGTTCCACTTGGACCACACCCAGAAAACAAAGACAAAATACAGGTCAGTCAGACCATTACCCAGATCAGGGCTGATGAAAAGCTCTCTGGTTGCACTTCAAATGCTCAAAACTCTCTAATTCTGAAGCTGGCTTCAACCCAGATCTCAGCTGCAGCACCACGGAGGCAACTTGGAAAGTGAAATTTCAAAACTTTTCCAAAATGACAGAATGAAGGATTTTTTTTTAAAGAGACAGTTTTAGCTGTCTTGCCCTTTCCTACCATGATCTGACAATTTGCTTTTCCTCTTTTTTATTTTTTTCTCTTTTGGCTGTTCTAGAACTTCAGAGGTGTCACTGCAGGATGTGCACTTTGAGGCAGCTCTGGTCCTACAGTCCCATTGATCTAATGGTCCATATGGATGTCACGTTATTTGACATTTAAGTTGACAGGCTTCAAAGCGTGGAAATTAACAAAATCTTCACAAATTACAGCGATTTGCTGTTTACAATTTTCTGTGAAAATTCTGAAATGAAGGTTGCCACCGCTATGCCAAATTTCAACCTGTTGTGATGGGAGAGAGCTAAGGTGTTAAACCCCAAACATAACGCTTTATAAATGCTCACTAAAAATAATAGGCAATAAAACTGCACATTAACTTACTGCAGTAAAATTTCTTATTAAAGAGTTGTTACTCTGCATGCAAAGTGAGCATTTTGAACTGCAGTCGCCATTTCAACTGTTCATGCCTCAAAAACAAAGGCACCGAGATCTAAAAAGATTTTGAATTCCAACCCATAATTTTTGGCAAAGTACATAAAGTGAGAGGCTCTGAAAAGCCATATATGATGTGCTTGTGATGAAAAACACCTTAAACACGTTAGCAATGGGACTGCCAAGTTACATTTTTCCCATGGCAGATAAAACCCATTGTGGGAAGTGTGTTAAAAACCAGTGTCTAAGGAGATAAAGGTCTAATTTAGCAAATGGTCCACTATAAATTTAAAAATGCAAATTTATCCAAACTGAGCCCTTGTTTTAACACATCACTAATCAAAATCATTATCTCAGCCATGGGTAGGTTTTGGTTGCAGCATTCTGCTGCCAGTCCCAGGTATCCCCAGAGACCCCCAAGGCTGGTCAGCAGAGATTCTCCTGGAACACCTCCACAGAGAAATCTCTCTATCCTGGAGCAAAAGCATATTTGAAATCCATTGAGAAGTCATGCCAAAAGTGAGAGTAAATTAGTGCCAAACCAGCTGTGTCTTTTTCTGCAAGGTGAACATGTTCTTACAAGGCCACTTCTGTTAGCAAACAACCTTTTAAATAGATTGTTCCATTCTCTGCCTCAAATCAAACCATCGCCATCATAGAATGGTTTGGGTTGGAAAGCACCTTGAAAAGCATCTCTTTCCAAGCCCTGCCATGGGCAGGGACACTTCCACTGGACCAGGTTGCTGAAGGACCCATGAATTCTGCCACTTCCAGTTCTTTGCACAGAATTTTTTTACATGTGCCACATAAAATTTAAAGCAGACTGTTATTAGCTTGGTTTCACAAAACAAATAAAAATATAATTAAATATTGCTGAAAGGTTTTCAAATTACTTTTTTACTTTTTTTTTTAACTCGAAAATGTTCTCTTGTTTTACAAATCAATGAACAAAGGTTTGCTGGGCTGGAAAATGACTGCAGAAAGGAACAGTATGCTCTTATTTAGTCATGCTCTCTTTAAGAACATTTGCACCAGGGAACAGTCCATTAAATAAGTATTTTTATTTAGCTCATTTTCCTCCTTCCTATCTGTCTACATTAGACTGAAGCACTGGTTGTTCATAACTTGAGTCATCTCGTTTGTAGTTACATTAATGATGCAGGAGTGAGGGATATAATGATCATGATGTATGTGCAGTGTAAACATCAAAGAAGATCCAGTTAAAGAACATAGAAAAAAAAAACACAAAAAAAATTCCTTTGACCTTTGCTTCAGCATTACAGATGATCATGCTACTCATTTATAATTTACAGCCTGGAGCAACACGGGTCTCATTTCCCTTCTCAGCAAGAAAAAGAGACAGAAACTCTTGAGTAGTGGTACAGAAAACAGGGAAATGCCATTAATGTGGCCCAGCTTTTACAGTCCAGGGCGCTGTGTTGAAGTATCCTGTCATTATATTGTGTGAGATAATCATTTCACATCCAGAGCAAGGCAAGTTGAAAAGCTACAGGAATACAGTGTGAAATTTGTAACACTTGATTTTACATCTTCCAGCTTCCCTGGGCACGGAGCAGTTTGTTTCCTCTCCCTTATCAGGTCACAAAGCGAGCTGGAAATTTCACAGTCATTATTTAGATTATATTAGGAGCATATACCAGCAAAGCATGTTATGTTTATGAAAGGATGGATTAAGCCAAATCATAAACAGGCAGTTTGGGGCCAGGCTGTGTCCACAAAGGAGCTGATGTAACTGCTGGGTGGCAGCTAAGCTCTTCATTCGCACATTGCTTTAATTTTGCAAAAGCATCCAGGTGTTGGCAAAGATTTGTTTGATCTTTTTTTGCATGCTGCTGTTCCAGCCATGAGAAAGAATCAGCTCTGAGGAGTTAATGAGACTTGTCACTGCTCCCAAAGTTCATTACACAGAGCCAGGCAGATCTTATGCTGTGTCTGCAAAGGCAGCCTTGCACAGGGAAAAGAATGAAAGGGCCAAAAATAATCATTAAATTCAGTTTCTTGCAGTCCTGTGGCACAACTGGCTGGTTGAAGAGCACAACTGTATCTCAAGACACCCTGAGGACCTGAGATGGACAAGCAACAGGCACAAGTGCTCTGTGACACAAGTTTAGAGGAAAGAGGTTAATTGTGAGTTAAGTACCACTCTCTTAGCAGGAAATGTGTGACAAAAACAGCCATGAAGTCTTAGAAATTAAACTATGAAAGTACATAGAAAGCCTGGAGGCTGGAGCCAGCCTGGAGCTAGGAACAATCCACATCTGATCGTGCTGGGCCCTCGTCCTTCTGCCTAGGAGAACGTGGTGGTACCACATCCAAAGCCCAGCTTTCATATTTCAGATTCCAGGATTAAAAAAAAAAAACCCAAACCAAACCAAACTAAACCAAAACCCCAAACCAAAAAATGGTACAATCAGCTCCTGAAACCCAAAACCATTTCTAAACATGCCTTACATCCATATATGAATCTCCAGCTCAACTGAAAGTTTAATTCCAAATTTTGAGGTACATTCCTCCAGTTTCCTGGGCTCCATGTAATGCAGTACAGGTAGAAAAAGTACCCAGGACTCAGGTCCTCAGCAGGAGCATCTCCTAATGCTGCTGCACTCAGTCAAAAGTCAATCCCAGAAACCAAACTCACAGAAACTGCTCTCTCACCCCCTCAAATCTGCCTTGCTCTCACCCCACAAACAGCTCTGCACAACCTCTGAGCACAGACCTGGTCCCCAGGCCCAACAGCTGGGCTAAACTCTTTGCATTCTACTCTGCATTAATTTTATTGCAGCTTTCTAATTGCGTTTTTATATGTTTTAATTTAATTTCTATGGCATTAATTTTATTGCAAGCGCACGAGCATGATTATGTTTCTTTGGATTCAATGCCAAAACTCAGAATAAATAGAATGACACATACACACATCAACTAGGAAAACAGAAAAACCTGCTCCTTGCTTTACATGGCATTTTTTTGGCTCACTGGCTGGAGTTTGAGAAGGAGTTTCAATTTTCTTTGCTATCACAGACTTGTCTGATCATTGATGAGTCATTTGGTCTCTCCATGCCTCAAGCCCTCATCTCTAGGAATTCAGATCTGCCCTAACTCTGCAGTGAGGGATGAGAATATATTTGTTAAAATGTGCTCACATATTTAACAATGAAGACCATGTAAGGATGAAGAAAAAGATTAATTAGGAGCATCTTACACAGGATTTTTTAATATGCAGATAAGAGAAGGGCATTTGGAGGTTAAGCTGATGTCACTTGTTTTTTTCCCCTCCTTCCAGCCTTTCCCCAAATTATCGCCTCACCCTCTGAAGTTGTTGCCAGTGTTAGGTTTTTATTATTTTCAGAATCTAATATTTTTCTTCATCTAGATCACTTAACTGGCATTTCTTATAAGGTTTTTTAAAAAATTAAAAATTAATATTTTTATTGCTTAATTCCACATGTATTTTACAGTTATGCTGAAACAAAACAAACCCAAATGGATGGGCAGTGTTATTCCACTCCTCCCCACCCTCTCCATACTGAGCACCCCAGCAGGGTCCTGCTCTGACCCAGAGCTTCCCTGCTGACAGCTCACTGAAAGGGAGAAAAGACATTTCAAATGAGGGTTGAAATGATGAGGGGTCCGTTTAATCAGAACAAAGAATAATGGAAAAATAACTCCTGGTTTCATCACTGAAATCAAGAATTCAACTATTCTAACCCCCCTTGTGTAGGTGAAATTCCTCCCATACTGAGAGCTGTCAGTTATGGAGCACCCCACAGTACATATCTAGAAGGGCTGGGATTTGCACAGGGGATTAAGGGAGTTATAGCAGCTACCCCTGGTAGACTTCAGCAATATTTCCAACCTAACTCTCACAGTCTCCTTCAGAAAACCTTGCCAAGATTGCCAGAAGCTATATTTAAAGCCTTTTTTTTTTTTCCTCCCTTATATCTTTTTAGCTATCCTTTATCCCAAATGGTAAGCTTGGACTTGTTTCATTATTCTTTTCTGTGCAGTGCCTGTTAATTTTAAGTAGGATGTGTTGTTAGGATTTGAAAAGCTTTTGAAGCCCAGGTAATTATTAGCCTCAGACTTCTGTAGTTTAGGACTTGCTCAAACTCTACAGCTTTCCTTACCCTTTTCAACTCATTACAAATGTTTCCTAATTATTAAGCATATGTGACTTGTGAGCGACGCCATATATTATTAATGGGCCAGTCTCTTAGAACTCAGTGCAAAAAATCAAAACTCCTTATGAAAAGTTGCTACTGTGAAAGTAGTAACTTTTCATATTTAATATCAATGAGGCTTTACTTTGTCAAAGGACCAAAGTAATGTGATTGTATTAGAGGCTAATAGCATGACATTTTTCTTCTGTTAAGAGGCTTGCATTTTCAGTACCATCTAAAGGGAGACAATTTTTCTCCTCTGTTTTGAGGCTTGTCTCGGTTAAAAAATAGCTAAACTCACTTTCTGCCTAGCAGCAAGTTTTAACAGCAAAGACCCAAATCCAGAAAAACAGTCTCATAATTTAAACAATGACACTTAACTATGCAACTGCAATGGATGGAATTAAGAAACTTCTAGATTTGAGTAATCGTCCTACTTTTAGAAAAAAAAAAAAAAAAGCTGGGCAGCTCTCAGCTCCCTGAGCTTTGCTATTCTAATGGTGGGTGATTTAACAAAACAATTAGAGAGGCTCTTGGGTGAAAAACCTGGGCTGTTTGGTCAGTGGAGTACAAGGGGATTTGCAGCTCGTGGGTACTTGAAGACAGAGGGTGCACACTCTCCTCCTGGATTGATTTTTACCTCGTTACTCTTGTAGGCTCCACACAAGTGGGAATACACCAATTTCAACACGGCCATCCGTGTTACCCCTCCAGGTCAAAACAGGAGGAGATTGAGTTCACTTTTGTAGCAGGGGACAAGTTGCTGTGGCCAGGGCAAGAGGAAGAGGAATGGCTGCAATGCTGCCAATCCAATCAGGGCCTCTGCAGCCTCACGGAGCTCTCCACCAAACCTCGGAGCCGCCTGCGAGAAGGGGCCATAATTTCATTTGCCATGATCGAGCAAGAAAAAGGTATGATCCGACATCAGACAAAATGGGAGCCTAAATTAAATCCCAGGAGAAGATTTTACAAAAAACAAACCCCCTAAGGCTAACGAAGTTGAATTAAAAACTGTTAAATCAGCTTACGAACAACTATTATCACAAAGTGCTCATATAACACTTTCACTGGCCAAATATCAGATATATGAAAAGGGGGAATACAGCCAACAGTATGTTCACACATTTAGTAAGGGGAAATTGAATATTCTGCCTAACACCAGAAATTAAAAATCAAGCAGGGAGCCAATTTACTCATAGAGATATTAATAAAGTTCTCAGTGATTTTTATAAAGTACTGAATAGCTCTCAATTATTTTATGGTGATTAAAAAAAAAAGTTATATTCTTTAAGAATTCCATATTTTTTTCCTAGGCTGTTTCAAATAGATTAAATTAAACAAGTGAAAGCAACAATCCCTCCTAGAGCTACTTTTAAAATTTGAATTCTGACTTAAAGGAGACTTGGATAGTTTTGATTACTATGATGCATTTACTGAACTATACAGTCTCTGCAATCCCTTGAATAAATCTTTTGAGGTGGATATCTAGATAGATTTCTAAATAATAAATGTATCTTATTGAAATATAAAATTTTTAAGATCTAGGAAGTTGAACTTCCTTGGGTCTTTGTTGTTTTGGAATTGAGTAATCACAATATTAATGCAAGACCTTTATGATACCAGAATCCTTATTAGCTAAAATGTAAGTTATCACCTCTCCTCTTTGCCTGAAACAAGAAACAATCCACATTAGATGAGATTTTTTTTATGGCAGTGGCTAAAATTTATTGAATTCATGGTTTCAAGTGCCAGCAAATTTCCCACAAAATCCAGTAGTTGTGTTACAAAACATTTACTAACTGATGCTGAAGGAGGAAAACTCGGATGAAGCCTTTTCAGCTGAAGTCTAAGACATGAAATAATTAAGGGGGAACAGAAATAGGCATCTTTCAGGGTTGTTCCGAAGAGTTTCTCTTCAGAAAGATTAAATTTCATCCATCACTAGAAAATAAGAAAAATGTGACTTAGGGGCCTTTCTTTATTGGGCTGCGGCCGCCCAAATTTTCAGTAGAACATAAACTTAACAGCCTTATGGGGCCTAAAACAGATTTGACATGAGCTCTGATGTAAGTATGTCATGTTTGACATGAGGTCCAACAGCAGTTCAGGCTCTTCTCACTGCAGAAACAGGTGAGAAGCATCAAATAAGGACATTTATATGGACTTATTCCCCTGTCAGAAAATAACTGTACCTGCAACTCTGACCTTCAACACACACTGACAAAATCTCCCTGCTCACAATGGGTTGCTCAAAAGTCATCTCAGAAAACTGTCAGTGAAAACAGAGGGATGCTGGGTGATTAGATTTCAGTAGGAAAACTAGATTTCAGTAGGAAATTTTTGCTCAATAATCTGTACACAGCTAAAGAAAATAATAAATAACTCTTCACATGGAGCAGCTGTTTTTCATGGCATGGGACAGAAAGAACCTAACATTTTCCCAGAAATGTTGAACTGGGTGTGATTAGATCAGTGAATTGATGTCATGCTGGCTGAGAAATTAGGGAAAGGAAAAGGGAAGGGAAGATTCTGTGTTCCTCCCAGCATCTCACCAGAAACTCCTCTTGAGACACTTGAGTGAGCTCTCTACAGCTGGAGCTGCCCTGCAGCTCCCACACAGTGGAAGGCAGCAAGAGGCAGCTGCCAGCAAGCACTGAAAATTACTCCGGTGAAAAATGAGGAGCAGTCACCGTGACAGTAAAAATTTACCAGCAGCAACAAAAAGGTGTGAAAGTAGAGTATTTCACAAATGGAGAGTGAGAGGAAGGATGGCTTACAGAGAGTGGGCAAGAACAGACAATATATGTCATGAAGGCCTCTAGGAAGCTCCTGATTCAAAGACATGTGGAGATGGGTAAGAAACAAAAGACAGCAGGTTGTGGATGTCTTTTGCTGGACTTTAAGATAAAATAGATTTCATTAAGGGATACAAAAGAAAAATATGAATGTTTCTGACCTGGTGAGACCTTATCTTGGTTGAGCGTTGGAAAGAAGTTTTAACCAGGAGAAAAAGGGAATATGAGGACTAGAAACCCCATGAGCAGGTGGAAACAAATAGGCACAAGTGGTAAACCAAGAAAGAAAAAAAAAAAAAAACCAAAAAAGCCCCAAACAAATCCAAACAAAACAACTTTCATAATCCCCCCATGCACAAATCCAGAATGCCGATTTACCAAAAAGTAACAAGACTGAATTATTTCCTTAACCTAAGCAATGCCATTCCAATGAGCTTTGAGAATGCTCATGGTTTGAGTCAGGTGCTGGCTGAGACATGAATCACAATATGAGCTGTCTGTGTGACCCCAGAGCTGTAGCTAAAGCCAGAGAGGTGCTCAGCCAGGTCAGGGGCAGGAACAGCTCTGGGAAACATCCCAGGCACAAAACCCCATCTGAGCCCACAGCTGACAATTACAGGAACAGGCTCCAGGGGACATAATGGGGAGAAAACTGGTGACTATTAATGGCACAAAAGCATAAAAACTCTTGCTGGTGCTTTCAGCTTAGAGCAATTTCAAGCCATACCATGACCTGAAAGCACATTCTATAAGGAGAAATTAGACACAATTCCCCACTGTGGTCTAATGAACCAATACAAAAGCATGAGCAAATCTCATTTTTAAAGGGCATGTGCAAACTACAGGTTTAACTGAGAATCTTAGGAGGAAAGCTTCATAGAAAGTTCAAAAAATTTCTGAGGTAGAAAAAGTGAAAAATGATCAAACACTGAAAGTGAGTCAACATCTAGCAGGAAATCCCAGATGCAAAATTGCATTAGTTCCAGCACATTTCTGCACAGAGGTAAGCAAGCTCTTAGTGGAAACGACAGAAGATTTACTAGAGGTTTTTTTCATTAAAAATAAACTCTTTCCTCCCTAATATTGAAAGGTTCTGTGAAGTGGCTACAGAAACACACAGATGAATGGATAAGAGTAAGAGGAGAAATAACTCCTCTTTTTGTGACTTACTAAAAAAAGCAGGCAAAGGTTTTCTTTCCATTTCCTTAAGGGTTTGTAACACCAGTAGAAGTGTTGTTGCATTTCTGTAAATCCATTCACTGGGAAGGAAGCTTGCTGCTTTGTCTTATTGGGAAAAATCAAGGCACAGCAAAGTGCTCCCAAAACCACCTGCCTGGAAGTGGAGAACTGAGGTAACAACACATGGCCTTTGAAGTGCAAGGGAAAACCACAGCAACCATCCAGACTCCCAGGAGAGCCCTGGGATCCCTTCCTTGCTCGTTAGCAGGATGCAAGAGCTGCCCTCAGGCTCCAGTCACCTTTCCATCAGGCTAAGCCTGGTGGTTCCTTTCATGTGTTTGAGCAGTGGTGTCTCACACCATCCATGAGAAAGCTGGAGGAAAGCAAATGTGGAAGGAACAGAGCCACCTCCCTCTCATCCAGGAGGCTGGGAGTGGGACAGGACCACGGCACAGCACACCAGGTGATGTCCCTTCAGCCTGATCCAGGAGGAAAAACACTTGGGAGTGCACTCAGGGAATGGGAACAACACATTTCTTCCACACTCACCCCACAGGTGGTGCAGAGTTCACACACAGCACCTTTGCAGTCACCTTAAAATCCAACCAGGGCAAAGATGACAAAACAAAGAGGAAGACTTTCAGGAAGGAAAGAACAAGAAGGATATTTATAATGAGAAAAGAGGTGAGATTGCCTGAAGATACAGCTTAATTACAAGGAGGGATTTGAAGGAAGAGAGAGAGAAAATGCTTGACAGAGAACAAGGAGACAATCATGGGAGCCACATAAAAGGAGACGAAGAAATAAGAATGGGAATAGATGATGTGAGTGCACATTAACCTCTTCAGTTTTTTCTCCCAGAGACTCACTCCAAAGTTTAAAAATGCTCTTGGATATTTGCCATGCAGTCGGTGGATCCGAGAACACACCCCTGCAGGCCCATCATGGCTCTAGATTGGCCTAATAAATCACTTGTCCCAAGACAATGCAATTAAGCCTAATTAGCCGGTAGCTTTATTCCTAAACAGTCTCTTCTCAAGGGAGGTTTTAACTTTTGGTTTCTAAATTAGCTCAAGGAGCTAAATTGCTCTCATCTCCTTGGCAAAGCAACAGTTCATTTCTACCTTAGCCCAGGACACTTCATGCACTCTGGGGACACTGCACCAGTGGTTTATTTACATTAGCCCACAGTCTGAGCCAGTAGGACCAGTGAGAGCCCTCCTGGAAACAGCAGCATGGGCACTGCCATCTGTCACCACTGACCCACCTGGCTGCACTCACACAGCTTCCCTGCATTGCTTCTCCAGATCCTCCCCTTGAGCAGGACAAGGTGCTCTGTTCTGATAAAGCTCCCAGTAGTGCTGAGGTACTCAGAGGGGACAAATTCAAGGGGTCAGTGAGAAATGGACCATCTTATCTTATCATCTGGGTCTGAGTAAAGAAATTCCTCCCTGTGAGGGTGGAAAGCCCTGGCACAGGGTGCCCAGAGAAGCTGTGGTTCCCCTGGATCCCTGGAACTGCCCAAGGTCAGGTTGGACATGGCTTGGAGAAACCTGGGATAGTGGAAGGTGTCCCTGCCCACGGCAGGGGGTGGAATGAGATGGTCTTTAAGGTCCCTCCCAACCAAAATCATTCTATAATCCCATGATTCCTAGAAGCATTCTAAACAAGATCAGCATTAGTTCTTTCCAGTACAGTAGACATAAAACGACCTTCCAGATCCTTTTATGACTGTCTTTTGCTTGCAACTCACGTTCCTCGAAAGTTACATTATCTTCAGCAGTTTTTCAGAAGATTCAGCTCTTTATTTTGGGGATTATGTGACTCTATTTCAAAAAAAGACTAATGTGATATCTCCTCATAAATCAAGAAAATGAGCAAAGAAAAACTCAGCAGAAGCTACCAGTCCTAGAAGGTGTAGGGTAACCTCCTGCAAAACAGTTACTGGAGAGAGAAGGTTTGCACTGGAGCAGGATGGGGATGGGGATCCAGAGCAGCTGGGAAAAGTGGGAAGGGGAAAGTACAGGAGTTGGAGTTACATATTTCTGTTTATCTGACACCAGGGTTAGAGCTCACATACAAAAATACCTGTGCAGGTCTCTATAAAGAAGTAGCAGGAAGCCATTTGTGCTCTGGGGTTTTCACTGGCATCAAAATACCAAAAGGGGAATTGGTGTAAGAAAAAGAGCTGATATCTCACCTCTGTCTGTGAAGAAATTGGCTGAAGATGCCTTTTGTTCCTCAAAGCTAATATGAAATCGTTACCTTTTTGCTTCTTGCTCTTTTAAACTTTTTTTTTATCCTATAGTAAAAGCCAACACATTCTTTGGACATGAGCTGCTTCCTGCACATGCAGCATTTCTTCACATCACAGAAACTTTTCCATTTTAAACACTACCTGCTGCTAGTGTGGGCCTAAGTCTTGATAAATCCCTTCATTTTAAACACTGTAGAGTTTTCATTTAATCCTCTGCCAGGGTTTATCTATTATTTTCCTGACTGCTTTACATACATTTATTTCCCTTTCATGTGTTTAAATTCTGCCTTACTTTTACTTAGTTTACTGTCTCAGGGCTCTGCAAATTTGTCTCCTCCTGTCCCTTTCACCACCTGAAAGCAGAGCTGAGCCTACTGCCCATCTACAGCTGCAAACACCCTGCTGGGAACACCTGGCTCAAGCATCTTCTCCCCCAGGTGCTCACAAACATTCACATTTCATTACAGCTAAATTGCTTGGTAATTCAACTTATCCTTTTATAAATGGAGAATTACAGAGGGAGAAAAAAAATGTCAAAAATTAAAATGGGAATTTTTCTGGAGCTCAAATAGTTAGACAAGCAAAATTTCAGTATTAGTAGGTCACTTCAGTGCTCTCTGTGTGTTGGAAACCTCCCCTCTGCACCACTCACATGGAAACCTGGTGGCACAGGCTCAGCCTGCACTGACCTGATGGTTTCAGCAGTATTTCATAGCTCTCCTCTCTCCAGGTCTTTTTTTTTTTTTTAAATTTGAAACCTTCCCATAAAGAAATCACTCCCGGACAATTAGCCAGGAATATATTGCATCGTGATATATAGAGCAGGTATTAAAAAAGCTATTTGAGTATTAAGAGAGACTTCAAAGGAGGTGAGATCATGGGGAAATGGGGGTAGATCAGGCCCATATTTGTCACATTGATTCAGTTTTGCTGCTCTGAGGGTGGGGACTAGCAAAGGACTACCCCACATGCTTGGGTAGAGGTGTTAATTGGGCTGGTTACATGTCACTTTTAGACCCATGGTCCCTGCAGTGAGTTAGAGACCCATCCCAGGCTAAGGCAGGGTGTTGTCAGGACTGCAGGATGGTGTTTGCAATGACACAAAACAGCAGCAGAGGCTCTATCACCCTCAGCTTCCATCTGATCTAAAGATCAAACCCTTCCCTCAGGCATAAATCCTTTCCCAAGATGCTGCATTACCAACTTTATAGCTCTTGTGGGAAGCTTGCACTTCCATGAAGAAGAGCAGGACTGGTTTGCCCTCTGTCTGCTGGCACATCCCAAGATATTACTGATTTACATCAGGTTTGGGTTGTGGAGGTCTGCAGTGAGGCAGCCCCAAAGCAGAAAACAGCTCTGGCATGGCCTCATGTAGTGATGGTAAGGCTATTAAATACTTTAAATACTTTAACAATTCTATCCCAAGTTGCATTTTAAAAGAAAGCAGCAAATAAAGGTTTTGATGTTAGAGGGAGCAGCTGGAGAGGAACCCAGTTTCCTAAACTGGGCATAAGAGAAAACATACTCACAAAATTAGGAGAAGTTAAACCAAAATACCTAAATTCCTTTGGTGATGTGCAGTAGCTGGGTTTGAGGGGTTTAAAATGAAATTTTGGACTGAGCTATGTTATTTTCAATAGGTCCTTTTTGCCCTAGCCTCAGACGGTAAAAGACAAATGCTCTGCCTCTCTGAATTACAGTCAGACATACATTTTCCCATTAAGACACAGTAGATTATTTCCACATAAAAATAACTACCTAGTCAATAACTTGCAGGAAATATGAAAGATGAGACAAATTAGGAATATTTATATAGGTGGGTAAAAAGTGACTTGCCCAAAACCGGCCGTGAGTTAGAGCAATATTTCAGACAGCCCAAACGACAAAAGGGTGTCAGCTGGACTGGAATTTAATTCCCTGCTTTTGTGTGGGCTGAGGTGCAAAGAAACAAGTGGTTGGTGGCTCTGCTCCTGACTGAAGTTGTGTGGCCACTGGGTGTCATCCTTGGTTCAGATGACAGCCAGAGCCTGCAGCTGCAGCAGAGCCTGCGCCTTCCCCAGCAGTTAAATTCCACTCTGTTTGATTCTACAACATGCAGCAAATTGCTCTGCATTTAAATCAGCGATACAATTGAATACTTTGACATAGACAAATTCTCCTTTGTCTCAGTGCCTTATTTGGAGACCTGAAATAGCTGGTTGATGCAGGAAAGAAAGAAAAGTATTGCAACCGGGGCGTAGGAACTACAAACAATTTGATGAGTGATTATCAAATCTGGGAAATATTAAATAACTATGATTAAATAATGCAGAGGGTCGATGCAGGAAGCTTGGAATTATATCCTTAATTTGTCCCCAGACTGGGAAAGCTTATTCCATAGAGGTAATTTCATTTAAGATATTCAGTATCCAGATTCAGTACACAAATAAATGAGTGTGTATGAAGGAGCTGCTTCAGGAAAAACTAATCCAAACTCTAACCTACAACACCAAGGTAGTACCCTTAGGAAAGTTCCAAAATATCATCAAGGAGGAAAAAAACCCTGAAAATCCTTGATATTTTATTCATTCTACCTATAGCTATTCTGTAATTTTTCCCATTTTTTCAGCATCTTCCCAGTTCCCTACAGCCAGGATCCATGGGAGCCACACAACCAGGTGTGGCCATGGGAGCAATGCCTGCACCTGGCAACAGGGGAGCAGGAAAAACCCTTTCCAAAAGAAATATCCAGATATCCAGTGTGTTTTGCCCGTGTTCACATATAAGGTTGGAATCAGCTCACAACAGGTCTAATGTCATCCTAATGAGTTTTGTGTTATGGGTGACTGAGAACTTATCAGCATTATTTTGTCATCTCCTGGGAGTCTAGAGAGTCTGAAACCAGCACATAGTGCAGCAAAGCTGCTTATTATAATATTATTTGTCTCTGAAACCTGATTTATTTTGCGTTCTTCAAGCTAAAATAAAAGGAAGTGCCAGCAATTTCTCTAAGCATTACAGCCAGAAATGTTTACTTTTATCAGTGCATTAAAGGTATTTATCCCACTGTTCTTAATATACATAGATAGAGTATAACCATGAAATGGCTTTAATAACAGGTATTTTTGTTATGCAGCTAACCTCAGCTGATAGCTCAGCTTTCCATGGATTATGCAGTCTTTCAGAACAGATCTCCATGTAATGCTTCCTTTAGCTTTACCAGTGGATGTAACTTTAATGAAAACATGCCACTACTAAAGAGCTATTAGGCACAGGGTTGAAACTGTCTTTGATTTTGTTCACCAACCAAAGACTTCAACGATTATTTAAAATCCACTTTTAAAGGAAGAAGTTAAATATTCTCTTTATATTAAGCAGCCTCATAGACATGATTTAGGATACTTGTTTTTAATATTACCAACACTCTCTTTTATGGTTCTATTTAGTTAAGAACTGATAGCAGACTTAAAGGAGGAAATGCATTTTAGATGTGAGTTTGTGCATTAGCAATTTCAAAATTTACCAAAGTTAGTGTAAAACAGCCCATCAGAAGTAACAAAGTCAGATAACCAAATTGTCTAAATGTTTACTACCCTTTTCATTGAAGCAATAAATCAGTAATAAATATTAGCCCAATGAGTTTTTATTGAAACAGGAATTTTCTTCTATTTCTATAAATATATGCATAGATGCACATCCCCATCTTCTATGGCTAGGAATCAACACAATTTCTCTTTCAGATCTCAACTCCAAGGGAAGGTTTTTTCCCATTTGAACTTCACAACACCTTTTATTTGGGAATTTATTATTAGAAAAATACTTACGCTGGTTTAATACTCTTGGAATGCTTTTCATGAATGTAGGCACCAGCAAGGCCTCCTGCTCCAGAATTTAAATACTGCAAAGAATAAATCAACATGTACACGTCGTGCTCATTATCTGTAAAGTATCACTTTCCTTCCCTCACCCTGATCTATAAAACAAACCAATTTTAACATTTCTAGTGGTCTCTAGATGGAGATTTTAGCATTTGTCACAAAGTGCTGATGGAGGTAAAAGCAGATATGTTTTTTCAGATTAGTTTTAACATTATGTCTCTTGGCTTACATACGGTATTTGAAGTCTAACAGGCCAGAAAATTGAAGTACATCTGAAACAGTTCCATATATATTTGCTATATATATGTATATATATTATATATATCAAAGTCATCAAACAATTCATCTGACTATGTCTGACGAGTCTTAATCTCACTAGGAGTCAAAGGAACTAAAGACACCTTGCTCTATGATCTGAAATTATTAAAGTTTAGACAAGAATCTTCTCTTATTTGGGGACCACTTCATAAAATATTATAGCTGTGAGACCTTCCTGGTGTGAGAAATAAGGGAAGAGCCCCTGATCTCATGTCCACAGGGCCACCACCAGTATCCATCTCACATCCACAAGACCTTGTAGGTCATTGCCACTATTACTTTTGGAGCCACTCATAACAAAGGCACCATTAAATTCAGCGTCCATCTCTTTGTTGTGGTGAATTCAAAGATTCAGCCAAGCCTTTCTCAGCTGTTCAGGTGTAACTCTTATTCACCTGACCTGTTTACTGACCCATGGGATAAGTGGCATTATGGAAAATGGTCTCCAACAATGTTTTACCTTGTAGGAGCACCAGCAGGCAAAATCCACTCCCCAGTCATGCAAATGAAGCTCTACATTCCCAACAGCGTGAGCCAGGTCGAATCCCACAAGGCATCCCTGCAGAAAAGAGATGATTATTAGGTTACTTATTAAGATAATCATCACTGTGAAATTATTTTGAAAATAACTCTTTCAGAGCTTAACTTGCCCTCGGTATGTGCAGGCTTCATAGAGACTTTTTACAGAAGCAGAGAGTGATAAAGTAAGTGGGAATGGATTTAAACTCAAAGAGGAGAGATTTAGGTTAAATGTTAGGTAGAAATATTTTTCTGTGAGGGTGGTGAGACACTGGAACAAGTTACTCAGAGATGTGGCTGCCCCATCCCTGGAATTGTTTTAGGCCAGGTTGGACAGGGCTTGGAGCAACCTGGGATCACGGAAGGTGTCCCTGCCCATGGCAGGGGGATTGGAACAAGCCCATCCTTAAGGTCTTTTCCAACCCAAACCCTTCTATGATTAATCTATCAAGTCCCATCTGTTCTGAGTCGTTACTAGAAACAAGTTTTCTACACCACAGATACACACAGAAATCACCAATTGTTCTGTGATTTGAAGACAAATCTTGATGCTTGGATAGGGTTTAGATTTTGGGGGTTTTCATTGTGCAGTGAAGTGGAATCACTTGAAATGAGTGTTGAGAACAAATGTGTAAATACAAACACTTCCTGTATGGCACAACAAACCCCAGGCAGAGAAAAAGCAGTAATGGTCATAATGATGTTACCCATGAACAATGACATTCCAATATATATTCATGCTCAAGGTGTCCCTGGTATTTAAACGAGGAGGACTTTACTCCTTGGGAATCCAAATGGAGGAGACAGCAGCTTATGCAATGCTTTGATCTTTAAGAACTTTTATACTTGTCCTTAAAAAGAAGGATTCTGTCATTTCTCTGTGAAAAGTCTTGTGTTTGCCATAACCACAATTTGCACAGGACACCAGGAAAAAGGAGGGGGAAAAAAGCAACATCTAAGGACGAGAGGTTTCTAGATCTAAAAGGAAGAGTTTTACACATGAAATAACCACTGGATGGCAGCATTTTTAAACTAAAAAGTTACTCTAAGCTTTGCTATTTATTTAAGACCAGAGAAATAAAACTGCTTTTTGTGCCTGGACTACAAATTAAATGCTATTTTACATTTTGCTTTTAAAACACAAACAGCTTGCTTGCAAGCAGCAGGGTAGGAATAAGAGTGAGAGCACAGGCTTCAGAAAAATCAACGTCCAATAATAAAACAAAGGAGTTTTTTTAAGGATCTCCTGCTGTTTCTTGCATAGAGGGAGTCTTAGCTAAATTATTTAAGCAGTACTTTGGTATATTTAATCTTCTGTATGAACTAGATAACAATTTGTACGGAGCAGCATTTTAAGAAGATGTGACACGTCAATTCTAATGGAGACATTTGTGAATTTATCAACTTGAAAAGTTGCTTCAAAACGACAGGAAGAAAAGTCACTGCCATAGCATTTGCATGATCTAAATGTTGGAACTAGAGTCCCAATAAATAGGTGTGGTGGCTTGATTTCACAGGGACACAGAACTGAGTTAAGAGAAATCAGCTGAAATGGTGAAGCTAATGGAGAGAGGCTGAGGCACGCTGAATTCCGATGGGAATGCTCTCATTCAGGGATGAAATGGCTTTGGATCAGAGAAATAAGCTACAGCAAACTAAAGCCAATTGCCAGTGAATGAGGAAGTTCTCACAGGGTTTTAAGGCATTAACTTCATAACTTCAGTTGACTGGATTTAAACCTTAACAGGGACACACATCCCACACAAATTTTTGGAAGCAATTCTATAACAGATTCACTGGTTTCAGTGGAAACCAGGAATAACACAATGAGGGTCTTGCAGAATGTGTGTGGCTGGCTGTACATTAACAAAAGTGAAACAAATTTAAAAAAAAAAAAAAGGAAGTTGCTCATAAAGAAAAAGCATGTAAGAAATGTAATTGTCCTTGCCCTGTCAGTATGCCACATACTCTATAAAAAATTATGTTCAACCACAGAGTATCAAATTATGAAAATACAGTAGATGGGAGGTAGGGGGAGACACCTTGGGACAGCGGCAGTTTGGATGCCCTCAGTAATGAGGCTGCATGACCACATCCACACATGTGACCTTGACATAGACAAATGTTCTTGGGCACTGGCAGAGGTTCCAATAGATCAGCTCGAGCCCACAGGAGGCTCAGAGCCCACAAAAGGGAAGGTCATTGACATGAGAGCCATGGGTCATCCTCCTGAACTCCTTTAGCTGCTCCACACCACTTTGAAATTGGTTGGCAGATCCTACCGGGCACTGTTTAACAATATTGAGGCACAGGAAATTCGGGTTCGGTGCTGGCAGGGCTCCTGCAGCGTCTCAGAAACTCCCACTCGCACCAGTTTGTTCGAGTCGTCATCTGCAAGATGGGTTGTGCTGGTTTGCTTTCCCAGGGAGGTGTCTGGCACTTGAGTCACACAAACAGCAAATGTTTAGCCACACAGATTGCATGGAAAAAGTAAAACAAACTGAAGCAGCTCTCCCTGCACCAGCCACGCAGAACCGGGACTGCGTGGGAACGGCGCTTCCCCAGGCTGGGGGGAAACAGAGCTCTCCATCTGCTCGGGGCAGAGGAGAGGACATGTGCTCCCCCCTGCCTCTTCCGCTTTATTCCAACATCTAAAAGTCATTTCTGCCAAGTGTCTGGGTAGCTGCTGATAACCAGCAGGTAACAACTCAGCATGGACAATGACATTTGGAGAGAGGGAGAGAAATGACAGCTTCACACCAGCAAAGCTGGGACATTTAGAAAGAGAGACAGGAAAAGAAATGAAGATGAAGGATCTTAAAGCTCTTCCTACTGGGACTCAAGAGATTAAAATATTTTACATAATGGTACAGAGTCAGTGGAAAGTACAATATAACTTATGAAACGAAAATTGTATCTGAAAGGTAGAGCGTCCTAAAAGTCAGCCATTTCTTCACTTGTAGGAGAATAAAACAAGTCAGCCTCCTCCATCCTCTAGAGCAAGCTTGGAAGTATGAAACATGAAACAAATTTACATCCTCCTCAGCCTGCTGATGAGTCTCTTGCAAAATACGTAGTAATTTCGATTTATCTGAGAGACCTTAGATGGAAAAATAGCCTGAGGTAATTTTTCAAGCTTAATTTAGTTCATTTAATATTTAATGACTTAATGAAGCTGTCTATGTGCAGAGCTTTCACTCTGGGAGGAATCTTAATGTACGCAGAGAACTTAGGAAATTGGCTTAAAAAATGTAAAAGGAAATCAGTAACTTAATTCATAAATGATTGACCTCAAGAATCCTAGGACATTTTCCAGGCCTCCAGAGCTCACAGCTCAAAGCTCTAGCCAAGCCCTGATAGGGCACAACACTGTGGGACTCTATTTCAATAGTACATTAAAAGAATTATTAAGACCATCTGTGTAGGACTTTTCTCTCTGACATACTGGCTGACAAGTGATTTTTTTTCCGTCTCTTCTTCTCAAATGGCATTTTCACCTTGTATTTTCCCCTTCTGACTTGTTTGCTTGTCATCTCTCCCCAGCCTATTTTCTGTTCAGGAGTGCAGGATCATCCACCACCCTTCATCCCTGGGGGAGGGAACCTTGCACTTTTGCTACAAACAAGACTTTTCAGTCTTATCTGCTTTTGAAAGGACTTTCAGCCTATCTGTGACAACATGTTGACTACAAGACAGTGCTGGATCCATCAGGTCCAGGGTCTCTTGAAGGAGATATGGTCTGTTAGTCCAATTAAACCATGTATAGATACATAGATGCTAATGACTCTGCCTCAGCAGTGGTTTTTATTTTCCTCTAATCCAACAGCAGCTCCTAACCCCAGCCCAGGACTGGAAAAAGAGGAGAGGGAACCCATTCTTTTGAAAACCCCACATTTCAGGCATTTTGATAACCAGAAGCCCTGAGTCCAAGATAAGCAGCAGGGAGCAGAAATGCTTCTTACCAACGGAAACTCTTCGTGAATCAACGATTTTGTGGCTGTTCAAGGAAATATTTGTCATAGGCAGATGTTGAAGTGTGGTGTAACAGTTTGTTACATAGAGGGTTTGCATAAACATATAAACATCACTTGACCTGGGGGCAGAATCTGTAAGGACATTGAGCTGAGTATGTCTGACAGGAGGGAAATAAAAACACGGCTGGCTCATGCTTTTCAAGCCTTAAGGGTACTCAAAGAGTTCTTCAGGTTGAATTAATTTTGCTTTTTCAGTATACTAATGATATTTTATTTCATGAATCTACCTGGATCTCAATCCTGCACACTTGAAGCACAAAGATACTAGAAATTCAATTTGGCAGGGGTTTTTTGTCTCTCTTGAAAAACCTGGGGAAGAAGAGATTCGTGTCTACATCATGTCATTTCTAACAGGCATTCAGATGGAAACAGGCCTTTGACATCTACCTGTTCCTGCTGGAATGCTGAATGCCACAAATTGCTCTCCTCTTCAGGAACATGATACAGTCTCTGGGTAAAGTGTGTGGTGTTTTCACGTGCATCCCTGTGGAAGCTCATACCTCTGAGTTAATATTATTATTATTATTATTTGCACTGCCTTGCAGAAATTTTAATCTTTCTCCATCAAGTCCTGGTTATCTCCTCAGATTTTATAAACATCCAATCCTCTTTCCCTCTGTGCAATAAGCCGTGACTATTCTCTCCCAGAACACCACTTTGGGGCAGTTTAGAGCTCTCTGAAACTGCATCTCTTCCACATATCCAAGTCTGCAGCCCACAGTCCAGAGAGCATTTTTGGAGAGGTGGTAAAGCGATAGGTTTTTCCCAGGTTGCTCATCTTTATGGAAAGGAAGAAAGATTTCTCTCTCTCTCAGACACCTTTCAGACACATCACAGAGCGGCTTTCTGGGAAGCAGCCCTGAAGACACGGAGGTGTTGGCAGCTGAACGAAAGCTCTGCTGCCACCAGGAGAGAGAGAGAGTAGAGCAGTGGGTGGCACCATCCTGTTAATAACCTGTCTTCCCTTTCTAACATTCCAGCACGGTGGAATTGTGATTTTTTTGTGGTCAGCAAAGTGCTGGCAGACACTCCAGGAAAGCACCATGATGGTGTTGGTTTTGGAGCTCCTGCACAAACCCACTTCCCCTGCAGCAGACTCCCCACATTTCTTTTCACCCTGCTTTTCTATATCCATGTCAGAAGTTGGTTTTGTTTTGTGCTGTTTTTAGCACTGGGTTTTAATACCAGGTGCTGCTCTGTGAGAACATTCCCTTTTTATATCCCACGGGCCCTGCACCAGCTCTCACACCTGCTCTGCTCTCCCAGGGGGGACTTTACCATGGCTTGCCATCAGGATAACTTACACCCTGACATCCAGAAAAAATTCCAAACCTACAGCTACAGAAGATGTATAGTGTGCTGTGAGGTAGGAACCTCTCCAGGGAGTTACACCTTTCAATATAAGGAGTTAGCTTGTTTGCCAAAAATCCAGTGATACTAAATAAGTTTACCCTTCAGTGGTTTAATCTTGTATGAGATAAGGTGCATCCAGTAAAAGGCTGCCACCACGGAAGGTCTGGTGACCTCCTGTTGATAAGACAACTTAATTAAAAACTATTTTCTCCTGGATTCCTAAGGCAATTGAGATGGTTAAAGAGTTTTACAGCTATGTACACAGAACACACTGCCTGCAAGCCCTGAAGGCTGAGTCATCACTAAAATACACTCATCATCTGATGTTGATGTGCTCCACATTGTGCCTGTCTCTGGAAAACTCCTCAGTGGGGTCTGAGCAGTGCTGGCTCTGTGAGGAGCTCAGCTCCCTGCTCCAGGGGGGCCAAATCTGCCATAGCACAGCTACAGAAAAGGTGGAAAATCATCAAAGTCTGCTGAAAAAGCTCAGAAATCTTACACAAACTAACTTTCAAAGATAGGTTAGAGCTGTGATTGCTTCCTCCTGCTTCTTCACTGAGGCTCTTGGTATTCTACCCTTCAAGAAAAGCCATGTCAAAGTTAATAGTCATGAATTACCTTTTCCAAATAGTTTAGCATTCATCTGCCTGAAAGATTGCTCCCACTGGGCTATTTCTTCATGCAGCATACAGTAACCAAAGGGTCTGGGCACAGAGTGCTTTTACATTTTACCAGAGACCTACAAATTTTTGTGTTTTGTTCCACCAAAAAAAAAAAAAAACAGAACAACTGACATTAAAAATATTTCACAGAGAAAACAGATCTAAAACTGGTATGCAAAGGACACATCTGGAGCAGTCCTACCTTTTTTTGGCCAGCCTTTGTTATTCTGGGGATGTCAAACAACTGTCCCGTGTAGTACTGCACCCCACTGAACAGAATGACAGCAATAGAGTCCCCTTCCTTCTCAATTACAGCCAGGATATCTTCAGTCCTCAAGGTCTCCTCCCCCTAAAACAAAGTTATTGCACACATTTTACATCAACTCTGGCAGTAATGACATTACCATTCCTTATTTCATAATCTATATTTTACCATGGGCTTGCATAAGGAGATCAAAAGCAAACCCTCATCTTGCCAATGATATACAAAGGTAGTGCTGTGAGGTAGCCTATGAGCAAGTAACCTCAAAAAAAAATCATTAGCAAGTGAATCTTGGAGGTGCCTGTTATAAAAAGTCTATTCATTTCATACTCTAACATGCTTCATACTCTGTAATATTTCTGACAGTTTTAATTTACAGTCAAAAATTCCTGGTGCAGACAGACTATCTAACGATTTTTAAGTGGCATCTGAAATTTGTGACACCCACAAGATTTGAAAGTTGTCTATCAGTTTCACTCTGTACTTTTCTGATAAACTTGGTATCCCACAGGAAGCTATTATAAACCTGCCATATTCATATTTCAAAAACAACGTCTCACATCATCAAAAGTACAAAAATCCCCAAACCTGTGGTCATTAAATATAGAAGAATTTCAACCACAAGAAAAAGAAAATCAACCTCATTTTTGATTCTTTACAGGAAAATTACTGCCCCATCCTCCTCCTGTCTTCCTAGCAAGGGATCTTGTAAAACATACCACCACCTAGGGATCAATTAGGCAGTGAAAACCTAGAATTAAATAAGACTTGTTACTGAAAAAAGCTTGGGCAAGATGGTTGAATTGCAAGGGACTGTTATTATCTCAACAATCTCTGCAAATCTATCAAGCGTTCAGGAGTGGGCTCTTTACTCACAAGATGACTCAGATTTCAGAAGCAAAAGGTCACCCTCGGTTTATAGTTAGGTGACAAAGTCCTTAATGCTGCAGAAGCGAAGCGAGGCAGCCTTTCAAATTAATCTGAATTGCATATTACAGAGCAGACCTTTCCCTCAGCCAGCGCTGATGCAGACACAGTGGTGCTCGTGTTGTGGCAATCTCTTACCTCAGGACACTCAAAGGACATTGGGCATCCTCAATGAGTTATTATATTTTGCAGGTGACTCAGAACACTGCCAGTTTTTTTTGGAAACAGGAAAAATAGAGAGAATAGCTTTTTTTGTTGGTTTTTTTGGTTGTTCTTCCGGGAAAGCTAACTATTGAATCATCAATTTTAAAATGGAGTCTAATGTTAAAAATACGCACTGGAACACATCTGTTTATGATTCATAAATTTTAATAAACACAGATTACAGTTTCTACACTAGAATATTTGAGAATATATGCCTGCTTTCCCATGAAATGTGTTTCTGCCCTTGGTGGCAGCAGACAGAAGTGACAGATTCCTCACCAACCTGCCGTGGCTGCAGCAGGACCATGCTTTCCCCCACATCCAGCCCATGCAGTTGGAGCTGGGACTCCACAGCATACTGGAAGAGAATCCCATGCAGAAAACATTAACACAAATACACAGTAAACAACTACAAGGAAAAAAAGGACAAACACATCAGAACTTGAGAAAGGTGTTCAGATGCTTTGCCTTTCACTAAAAGTAACGCTTGAAAGTATAATACAACTCCACTGAGAAATTCACAGATTTCCTTTGGATTAAAAAAGATCTGAATTTAATTCACGTGAGAATTAATTTAATTCCTTTGCAAGGGCAAAGTCAAAGCCTGAATCCCACAGGATAAATCTATGGAGCAGAATGAGGGTGGAGATGGGGCCCTGAGCAACCTAATGCCTGGCAGGGGGGTGGAACATGATGATCGTGGAGTCCTTTCCAACCCAAACCTTTCCATGGTTCTGTGGTGTGATGGATGCACTCCTCCAGAGGCCAGAAAGCCAGGCCTGCAGGGATAACAGCCAAGCAGGGGTGAGCATCCCTTCTCCAGGAGCCCTGGGTACCCACATGCCCCGCTGCCAATACAAATGAGGCTTGGCCAGCACAGACATCCTGCCCTGTGGCATCCTCACCTCTTCTATTTGCTGCACAGCTGGAGGGAAATAAGAGCTTTAAATTCTCAAGCTATTTTAAAAAATCCTATCTGCCGATTTTATCGATGAATAATGGTCCTGGAGATCAAATAACAATCATCAAATAACAGTATAAAAGAGTTTAAAATTTCACAACAGGAACTGAAGCGATGGCAGTTGCAGAGATTATTACTGAAGTGCCATAGGAATTTAAAAGGATGGAGTGTAAATGTACAAGTACACATGGAACAAATGTGGGATTAATCTGAACATTACTTAGAATAAAAGCAATCTGAGGTGTATACATCTGTGCCAGCATCTTCATTACAAATAAACCTGTTAGTAGCTCGAGTCACTTTTATTGCACCTTAGAGATCAAATTTGTTATCAATTTCCAGGAGTTTACAGTGCTGATGATAAAGTAGCAGTGCCCCACAAACCCAAAGATTAATTTGCTCAAAGCTTTGATGCACAGGCTATTGTCTCTTATTTTATAGCAGACAAATTATGTTTGAACTAGTAATCTAAAGTGCTAAGAACAAACATTTCCATCTCTGTCTGGGGATATATAAGTGTTAATGTTGTGAGTTTGTATTGATTTGGTTTCATAAAGTAAAAGAGCAACAAGAATTAATAAAACATTTACAACTTTAGTTGATTTAGGCCAGTAGTTTGCTCAATGTCTTTAAAAAGACTAATCAATCAATGCACCCATTCATTTTTTCCTTATGCAACACTTCTTATTTGAACAAACGGAATAAAGCTACGATCTGTAAAGTATGCTGAGCTCAAAAGTTTCTGACAGATTTCTTTATTGTAACGTTACTTGGACAAGATGAGCTAATAAATATTCAAATCATACTACTAATATTCTTTGGAAAAATATTATTAATAATACAAATATGGTGAAATATTAATTTCTTACATGGTCAGATGGAAAGGCTTTTGCTTCTAGAAGAATTTTATAGCGTCTTGGAGTAGGCTTAAAGAAAGATAGCTGTTAAGAGAAAAAAAGAAAGAAATATTGAAATTTATCTACGCAGAGATGAGAAAGATGCTCCCAGCATATAACTTAATAAAGACTGCTTTACTTTCATGCAGACCTACAGAGAATCCCCCAGAAATTACAAATATTTCTTTGTCCGTATAACATTTATCAAAGTAGGAAAGTGTTACAATACTGCATTTCACATATCCATAACAAAGGCCACCAAAACCCAGCAGAGAAAACTTGCACTTACAGGAATCAATGACAAAGCTTTGACTGCAGCCAGCGAAGCTGGGATTTCACCCAGCTCCATCCAGCAATCCAAAGCAGCAGCTAAGGAGTAGCAGGCAGTGAAAAATAATTAGATTTACATCCCTGCCCTGAAATTTTGGTTATGGAATCATCCCTTCCTCCAAAACAAGGCTGACCAGAGACCTGATCTCAGCACCTACAGGTGTGGGGTCTTTTCTTCTCAGTTCCTGGCAAGCTGGGCTGGCCACTGTGCCCTCAAAAAATTGACACCTAATTCAGGGCAGGGTAGCCACGTGAATTGGCTCGCACCCTGCCCTGCTCCAGGTTCATTAATTTAAAATGTCAGAGCCAGAGGAGCAGACCCACGTGATAAACCTTGTTGTGAGAGCGACACAAAGCAAAGCTTCACATCTACACTCGGTTGAACCAAATGTTTGGAAATACTGGAGAACCAGAGACAGGCTTTGTGCAGCCACAGGGACACCTGAGCATAAATCAGACACGTTTATGTCGCTGTGGCATGCAAGTCAAAATGCTTTAGCCCTTTTTAGACACATATAAAATAGCATCATTCTAAGTGTCATCTCTTGTATGCAGCTGCTTTTTAAGTTTGACTGACATTACAGCTTTGTCTTGCTCACAGTTGAGCTCCCGTTTCCTTAATTTTGAAATTTGAGAAGTTACTTGTAAACGTTTCTTAATAAATAAGATTTCCTCTGACAACTGACATACAACAGGTGTGAGAACAGCTCAAATTTCCCCTACAGGTATTGAAATATCCCCTACAGATATTCCCCTTGAAAATATTTCTCTGTCCAGCTTTCCTGCTTAGTTTTGAGTCAGGCCAGGTCTTGCACATACATTATTCAAGATACAACTCCCAAGGCTTAAAAACTTAATCTGTCACCCAGTGCTGTCTCTGTGAGGTCCTCAGAAAACACTTTGCTTACACTCACACAGAGAAAGGAGAGAAATACTTGTCAACACAAGATCAAATACTCATCACGAAGACATACCATCTGAAGGTGCAAGTTAACAGTCAGCCCATTCATTAAGGCTACTTCGTGTCTTTTGGCCCCTGAAATAATAAAAAGATGAAAAGTTTGAAAAATGGTTGGAGTTTTTCTTTAAAATTTCAGAGAAATATAGAACAGTGGTGAGAAAGCAAAAGCATGAATTCAGTCAGTGTCTCTCCAAAGCCTGGAAAGGAAACAAACGTTTGAGGTGTCATCAGAGGGAAATAAAAAGATTTCTTGTCTGACTCTCTATGCTGCACTGGCAGGAAAATATTTATTTTTTCAGGTCAGACACAGAAAACGAAAAAATAACAACTAAATCTTTCCATTTCCCAGCAAACCACCAGTGGATTTATTATCTTGAATACCTCAGACAAGTGAGGTCACAAAGACTATATGTAAAGCAAGACTTGAAGACTCATTTTTGTCAGAAGTTCATATGTAACACGAGTGAGAAAACATATTGAGATAATCATCTGTTGTAAGTGGTCACTGTAATGTCAAGATAAATCTCATCCCTAATTAAAAAATGAAATAAGCAAAACTGACCTATTGGATATAGCAGACCATTATTAATCCAGCAGCTTCACAAGAAGCGATACCCACACTGCTACAAGGAGGATGATAACAGATGGCTTTGGACTACAGCTAATCACAGGCAGAGCTAATTAGTAACAACTAATTGTTGTTAGCAAGTATTTAGTAACAAATTCTCCAGCATTTGTCAAGCCCCGGTGAAAGGTTTTAGGGAGGACAGGGAATTGTGTGTTGGGCACCAAGATATGGAGAAAATCAATTCCTGTTTCCTTCTGCTATGCTTGGTGTCTGTTGTTGAAAAGCAGAAATTCATTCCCAAGACAAATCAATTTCTTGAGAGTCTTGTTCAGATGGGAGATGTGCTCATGAACCCTGTCCTGGTCCTCACTCAGCCACAGATTCCCCAAATGCGGAGAGAGGTTGCAGGGAGGGAGGGATGAAGAGAAGTATAAGCAGGCAGAGAGGGCAACAGCCACTTTTGGAATCAATAAAGAGGAAGGAAAATACAACTTGGGGATATAAAAGGGTGAGGGGAGCCACAAGAAAAGGAAAACTGAATCCTGAATTTCTCCTGTCCCTGCCTTGGGGGACACCTGACACGCTGCCACTGTACCCTACACAGTTTAAATTCACAGAGTGAGCTCTTTGTCAGAGTGGGGAAAAATTCTAAAACCATGGGTTCAACCCAATATAGGCAAATATAGCCAAAGAACATGGAAATCTGTAATTATAATTAATTCATACATTCCTCCCAAGCAGGCCTCAGCTTCTGCCAGCCCAGGAAAAGCTGAGCACCGTTCAAGGACATTTCCATGTGTTGCTGAAATCTCCAGGTTTGGGACAGAAGGATTTGGAAAACAAGTGCCAGTGACTTGGAATGATCAGTCCAGGGGATGACACACAACAAAAATGAGATGTCATGAATAAGATCCCTCCTCCTTCAGACACCAGGAACATCATCAAGTTTGTGGAAAGAAATATATGAAGGACTAGCTCTTCACAGGGAAAAATAAGCTTTTTTTCTTCACTTAAACTCCTCTCCTTTGCTTTCTTTTCTTCCCTCTGATAGCATTGCATCTTAAGGCTCCATGCTGCTGGAAAAGGTCACCTTGGGGTTGTTCTGCTGCAGATCCAGGAGACAGCTAGAGAGAGTGATTGCAGCTCAAAACAGTATTATTTGCAGTCTTAATATTTCTATGGAACTCTTGAGGCTGAAAAAAGGGACAGGATCAAGAAATGGTATTGCTCTTATTTGTCCCTCTGCTCCTTCCGTGAAATCTGTGGCTTTCACAGCAAATTCTGCAGGAGCAATCCTCTGCCTGCTCCACTGATTCTGTATAAAACAAATGGTTAATCTGTAGATCACTTTTAGCTGCATGTTAGCATCCCAAATTAAATATGACACTACATTTGTCATGTAAGTCTTGGTCTTCCGTAAATTATATATTTATTAAAAGCCTTCCCTTATTGAATTTCATGCCCACAAAACAAACCTCATCCATGTCATTGGAAAACTGTTATCCTTTATAACCTGCACTGCATTTTGGAAAACAACCTTTCCTTGATCCAATTAACCTATTACAATATTCAAAGACCCGGCACACGGGAGACAAAATTATGTTTGCCTTCCTTATTTCCTAACTTTATACCATATCTCCAGGACAGGCTAAAACCTGTACGTTCTGCATGATAAATCTCCTCTTTAATAAAAGGAAGCAGCATTTGCAAAGTACAACTTCAGAGACAATTATGATTGTGTTAGGCAGACACTGCCATCCTTCTCCCCTCTGACTGCTGGGGAAGTCTGATCCTCGGTGGAGTAAGTAAAAAGCATTTTGTAAAATGATTGGAAAAAGGCTAAGGGCCCCAATTTCGAAAACATTTTGGTTATTTCAAATAATCCTTATCACTCAAAGTCACTCCAAATCTGCTCAGCGTTCAGTCTTCCCTCAACAGAGACCATCGTGCAGCAGCAGCCACACAGTTAATCTTGTTCCATCAGAGGTGATCCTGCCAAGGTTGGAATGTTTTAATAAAGTCTGGTAGGAGAGGCAGAGATTGCCTTCGCTGCCTTCTGCCGCTTGGTGTGAGCGCAGAAAAAAAAGCTTTGGCCTCCACTGACCTTGACTCTTCATTTCACAAGGTATTTACTACTGTAACTTTCATTGAACAAGAAAATGTGACTGCCTTTAATAAGCAAGGTGCTCGTGCACTATAAACCATTAAGCAGACAAAGGTGTTTTACAGTCTTTGGTCTATTCCTGAATAAATCTCACCAAAGAGTTTTACTTCCTACCCCTACATAGGGTGAGAAATGACAATTCCTCCTCCTCCTCCTCTTTCATAACATGTTCAATACTGAATTAAAAACACTAAAATTCTGTTATTGTTCTTACATTAAAGTCAATAAGAAAGTAAATTCAGAATTCATTCAGCTACATACTCATACATAATCAATATTATTTTTTGTTGGAAAACGGTACTTAAGCATAAATTGTGAGGGTTGGAACTTTTAAGATCCCTTCCAACCCAAACCACTTCATGAATCTGTGGAATATCACATTGAAAATAGCATTTCAATATCACTTTTTTTGCCTCCATTTATCATTTTAGCCTCTTCACCATTGCCCACAATTTTAAAAATTGAAATTTACTATGATACATCCCTTATTTGGGAAATATTAATTCATCTGCATTCTAAGAATCACTCACCTGTGTCCTGAAAAAAAGCCATAGGGGTATTTTCTAAACAAAACCCTGCACATAAATTTCAGGGCCAGATGTGAGCCTATACTACATTTTACAATTTAATCAAACAAAGCCCCAAAAATTCTGGAGAATAGAACCCAAACTATGCCTTTTATCTTTGAGGAACACAACAGGAAAACTTCCCAGGAAATAATTTTAAAAACCCAAAAAATTAGTTTAGTGTTAGGGTGACTTCAGTCATAATTGTTATTGAAAATTTTAGAATATTTGTTTACCATTAAGAAAATTATAATGAGTTCATTGTGGTGAAGCCGTGATGATGTAAAAGCACTGGTGTCACATGGAACTTGGTAAATAAAAGTGAAGTAAGGAGATGGACGAGCATTTAAATGAAATTTAAGCGAAGCTCTCATTTCCATCCCCTTACACCTACAATGCATCTTGTAGTTAAATTAATATTAAAATAGAAACTTAGTTGGCAGCCTCTACAAGACAGATGGATAAGGGTAAAAGGGTGGCAGCCTGGTTCTCTGCTCTCTGCAGTGACTCTTAACCCAGAGCTGAGGCCGCAGGGACCCTGGCAGTGGCGGTGGCAGGAGGTCGGGGCTCAGCCTGCCTCGGGCTCCTCATTCTGCAAACAAAGCAAGGCAAACAGGCACAGGAGGTGATGCAGGGAATGATGACAACTCAGAAGCTTCCAGCTGTTCTGTGGGGGATCTTGGCTCTCTGTCTCTCCTGGTTATGTGAAGAACATCGGAGGTTCTACCTTGGTTGCTAATTTGGGCACCTGGGAATAGGGCATAAGAGAAATTCTTGTCTTCCTGCTTGGTTAAATTCAAGGTTTCCAATTGAAAAATCCAATCCAACCTTTCCTCACCTGTGTACAGCTTCCTAGTTGTACCCTAACAGAACAAGAACATCCATACCCAAGGGAGATGGGTCATAGTGGAGAAACCCCTAAATCAGCTGTGTTCAGCATTTCAACACCCTCCACACTCCTTTATATTTCCATATTTTTATGTCCTGTGGTGCTTAACAGATGAGAGTGCTGAGCTTGCTCTTGAATGTAATGAAAGCAAGAGAAGTAACTTAACCTCCTGAGCAACCCCAGGTACAACAATAGCAATTTACAAGATCAAAACCCCCAATCTGCATTTTAGGATTTTTATTTCATTCTGCAGATGGGATTTTTCTACATAGCCCAGTGATGCCCAGTGTAGCCACACTCATATTTATATTATCTGTGTTTACATCATGGATAGACCAACTACAACAATAATTTATTGCATTTGTTCTGCTCCAATAATAACACCCACTATTTTAGCTATTTGGAAACTTCATAAAGAATTCAGAGAGGGATTTTATTTATAAGTTTATAAATAAACTTGTCATGAAACATTCTTTAATGTCTCTGCTCCCAGTTGTTCCAACCCCATTTGCTTTTCTTGGAGGAGAAAAACCATAATTTTCTCATTGAACACTTGTCTGCAGTTGGAGGAGAAATTACGATACAATATCTACAATACAGTAGGTCAACATAAGGGAAATATTTTTCCTTAGTGATGGCACAAATGAATGCCAGATAATTCAGTTCTGACTGTCACTACTGAGAGTTACCTTCAACACCTACATTGAAATATGGGCCAGATCTCCCCAAAATCTACTAACCTAGCCTTGACAACAGCTGGGAGGGTTGGGGAGAAAAAGACCCTGCCAAGATAATTTCTCTTCCCCCTTCAGGGACAACTCTGAAAGAAATCCCAGTGAAAGATTATTTCAGCAATTACACGGAGTAAGAAATAGAGGAAATTTGCATTTCCACTCAGCTGAACCAGGAGGAGTCTCCAGGGCTCCTCAATCTCTGGAATAACCAGAGGCACTTCCTGCCAAAGTCCTGCAGCACTGCAGGCTCCTCAAGGGGGACAGCAGGATAAAGGGAACTCATCAATAGCAGGTCCTGCCCCAGCTATCCACTCCATTGCCATAAGCAGCTTTCAAATATGAGTCTGGATTTAGTGGCAGGGAGAAGAGGAAAAGCAGAAAATGTCTAGATAGAAATAATTTATCAAAGGGGAAAGTTCATCATTTTACTTCTGGAAGAGTGACTGAGATTCTACAATACCAAGTGCCCTTTAAAAGGGCTTCCTGTGTTAGTCCAAGTGGTTTATGATGCTCCAAGAAACCCTCTGCTGCAATCATTTCATGATATGCACGTGGTCATACATTATCACACACATTCATCCCCTAAATCACTCACAGCCTTAAAATAAAGTGTTGGTCCACGCACAAGAAAACCTTCTTTCAAACATAAGAATAAAAGGAACTAAATTCTGCCTACAGAGCAGCAGGTTTTTGAGTCTTAAAGGAAACTAAATTAGTTTTTATTTCTGGAGAAAGGCTTTCCCCTGCATGTCACACCTACCAACCAGCTCAGCCATCAGGTCCACGATGCACTCATCTGCCAAAGCCCACGGGCGCTGGCCATGGAAATGGCCATGGACACCTCTGAAAAGGAATGGAAAAATGATGAAAATGTCTGGTTTTCTAGTTGGATCAGTCCTAAGAATCGTATCTGATTTGGAGACTCCACATTTGGAGGATGAATGAGGAGAATGAGACCTGCCTAAGCTGAGCACAACACTTTTCTCATACCACTAAACCTCACAGCAAAGGCAATTTATTGGTTTTTGACAGGATTTCAGTTGCTTGAAAACTTTATTTTGGCCCACAAAATTCCTCTGGAAATTCCTCCAAATTAAAGATGATAGCTTTTTCACAAGCCCCCTGGAAGTGGCTGCATGGGTTCCGGAAGGCTCTGGGGATAGGAAAGCTGGGACAGGGCATGCCAGTGTGGGATGGCACCTGCTAAGCCAGGCTCACATCCCTGCACAGACAGCAGAGATCACCCCACACACTTCCCCAAGCTGCATTTCTGGCTGGGCATTAGATGGTGCAGAGGGTGATAGACTTAAATACTGCCTTGCTGCCAGACAGGAATATTTCTTGTCAGAAACAATTTCCATCCCCCTGCATCTCCAGTCTGAGCTCACCCTTCTGCACAAACCAGAGGGTACTTCATGCAGTGGCAGGTGCTTCCCTGCATCAGCAGAGCTGCTTGCTAATTTTTATTGCTTCTCTTCTCCCTGAAAAATTGTTCTAGATCTCAGTGTGCATAAAGCTTTCTGGGTTGACAAAGGCTATTTTAAAACTTTATATTGCAAACTGCTCCTGTCTGCAGGGAGTCACCTTAATCCCAAGTGTGCCGCTACTCTGAAGTGACAGATGTATAAATTCAGTTCTGGATTAAGTGCTCTGAACTAAATTTTCCTTCAATTATGACAGAGAAGAAAACTTCTAGGTTTTCTTATATATCTGCCATGCATATATAAATAAAACGTTGCCTATTTTCTTAAACATGCAGGGTGTAGAGCACAGATTTAAATGCAAATGGAGGCAGATTGAGAAAAGTAATAATGGTGCTAATCCAGAGAAACATTGCTTTGGGCTCCCATCTCACACTGGATGATTTTCATATTTGCTGAGCACCACGGGGTACTTGTGGAGTTGGAAACACCAGGCTGCATGAGGCTGAGGATAAAGCTGTTTCAAAATAAGGACAAAGCCAGTAGGAAGCCGGGTAGAGAGCAGAAGCCCTAAAAGCTTTGATGTGAGAAAAAAAAAGGAAAAAAAAAGTAGTCAACCTTTTAAAGAAGAACTGGCCCACAACTCAAAATCACAGAAGGACGGCTGGCAGATTGAGACATGAGAAAAGAGGGTGCATGAGACACTATCCCATCCTCAAGGCTATTTAAAAGATTGGTTTTCCCTATCCACCTCATGCTTTCCCTTCTCAGGTAGAGTTGCATTCTGTCTCCCACAAAAATTACCTGGGTACTTTACAGTCAGACCCTTTTTGACTGACTTGGGTCTAATTCACACCTCTTCGGGATATTTCCAAAAAAGAGCTACAATCCTAAAGAACAGGGGAGCTGCTGCTTATTGTATTAGTATTTCAAGCCTCTCATCCTTGCAGAACACCACTTCATTTTGGGCTAGATTAGGTCAACAGCTGAAGGAGTGCACAGGTACAACTGAACATCTCTTACAGACAAAATAACCTCCCCGTGCTCAGCAAGTCCAACCCCACAGAGACAAGCAGGACCCTGCTCCTCAGTTTGGGTGAGGTCCTGGTACAGCAGCTGGCTGCTTCCCTCCATTTCAGAACTGCTCTCTGATGAGTCCTCGACAGCAGAGATCAGGCAGTGTGAAATAATCCTCATTTGTAGAGGAGGAATAAAGGCAGTGGGTGGGGAGGGGAGAAAATGCTGTGAGGGGCAGGATTAGTGCTAAAATTTCCTCCCTTCCATCAGCCCACAATGCAGCTGCATTCCCTGAAGACAGGGGTATATGTTTCACAAACAGCAAGACATTTATTGGTAATTTCCTGTCTTATTCTTAACTGTAATACAGCGATCAAGGGACTTTAGGATAATACAGACTGTTAAAATAAAACCCCCAAAGATTTTCAGTGGCTTCCAGCCTGAGAGAATCTGTATTTCTAAAAGAGGATAGCAAACATAATAAGATGGAAAAAATAAGTCCTAACTACCTATGGGATTCTCTTTCATTAGCTTTCCCTGATTTTATAGCCATTAGTGTCATCCTAATGGGAATTTACTAATGAAAGTTTTCTCTATCAGCACACAGGACTATCAAAATTTCAGAATAAATTTCCAAGTTATCGTGAAAACAGTTCTGAGATTTTGGTCATGAGAATGTTTTGAGAGGAAAACATGGACATTTAACCATACTGAAAGAAGGGAGAGGCAGCATTTATTATTATTCTTATTATTATTATTATGGCACAGCTTACAGCTTGCCTCCCTCTTGATGGCCAATATAAATGCCAAGAGACAAAAATTATTGCCTCTAAAATGGTAGTTAAAAGCATATTCTTGGACCCTTTTTTTTTTTCTATTTTAATCACATGAAACTCTGTAGACTTTGCTGATGGCACAATACATCCTATTACACTTAGGTTGTAAAATTCTATGCTCTGCCTCAGAGAATTTATATCTCTGTATATTATGCCCTCCCCCCTCTCAGCTCTGGTAGGCACTGGGGGTAATAATCTTTAAGGACACAAGTGCAGTGCTCCTGGCATTCCCCTCATACATGGAGAGCCTACACCCCTTTATTCCCCCATTTCATCCTAGGTAGCAAAAGAGATTTAAATTGAGGTATCCAAATCAATGAATACAAAACTTCACTCATCAAATCACAGAGCATCAGAAAAAGAAATATTTCTTCAACTTCCATGAGAGTTTCTCATTGTGCAAATTAATTTTTACTTGGTTACCATTTTATTTTCAATTTGGCAGGAAATCACAATGCCACATTTTATTCGCTGAGGACTGGTTGATTTAGAGCTTGCTAGGGGAGCTAGAAACACATTTTCTGAGCTGATCCCAGGGTTTCAAAGGCGGTGAGAAAAGGAATTTAAATTAATTGCCATCTTCAGGAATCTTCAGCGCTCATCCAAATCTTGTTCAAGTGCAAATTTCCTTCTTGCTCCTTTGCCAAAAATGATGCAAGGTATTTAATGAGCCAGTACAGGCTCTTAAGTTGGACCGTGGTTTCAAGCAAAGGAACAGCCAAAAAAGGAAGACACATCAAAAGAAAAAGAACTGTATGGACCAGCAGACTAAAGACAAAACTAAAACCCCCAGGGCATTAAGACAGGAATTTGCAGCTCTGCCACACCACCTGCTGAAAGGCTGAGAGAAGTCCTGGGAATGGCCAGGCAGGAGAGGTGGGGCTGTCAAACAGGGCTTGGCCAAGCTGTTCTCCTCTTTGCAGGGCTCTCATATCTTGCAGGATTAGCTCAGCACACAGGACCAAAGATACCTTCTGACTTGCTGAAAATAGTGTTTGCTACTGCAGGCTTTTCATCAGAAAGCCTTCCTCAAACCAGGAGGTTGTTAATGTTCTGTGTCCATGTCAGCCTCTTGCCAGACTGCTTCAATGCTTAGAACTATATAAATATATATATATATATGTTTTCTCTCTAGCCTCAATTTATTAATTCCCTGTTTATATTTGCTGTGCCAACACACTTTTCACATAAGTGGCTCCTCCCCTGCACTGATGCATCCACAGAGAACAATAATTTTTCCTCTCAGTCTTAATTTTGCTCAACAGCTCCAGTCCTCAAGACTTGTGTGCAGCAGGTTCCCCACTCCCCAGTCACCCTGCCAGCCCTCCACATGAGCTCAACTGGCTCCAGCAGGCTCCCTTCTGTTTTAATTGTTCCACTTTAATGAGTTATTCAGACGAGAGACATTGCCTGCTGCAGTGAGTATGCTCACACACAGTAATGATTCTATAAAATATTTTAATTACTTAACCAGTTCTGGCAGGGCAAAGGGAAAAACAAGGCACTGCAAAGCACCTTTTGGCTTTCCTCCAACCAAAAAAGTCCCTGGAAATTTGGACTTTTAAAACATGGGGTTACTGGCTACTCCAGGCTAAACATGAGGGAACAACTGTTCCTCCCTTTTTGCACCTTATTCAATAAATCTTGGATTTAGATGAATTCATAACTGAAAGATGAAGCCTCAGAGGCTGCTTTTAAATCCATACTAAGAATGCCAGTGGCTTGGATTTGTAATCCTGCTACATTATCACACGAAACAGAGGAAGGGGATATGGAGAGGAAGAACCCAAAACCAGAGCAGGTGTGTGGGAGGCAGCTGCAGGATGAAAGCTGTAACCCACCAGTTAAAGTGGAGGTGGGAGAAAGGAACTAAAACACAACAAGAAGGAGACTTTTCCATGCTTTTCTCTCCCAGCTGTTTGCCTAATGAGTTACCATCACTACTTGGAGATAAAGCTGCAGCTTCCCTGCCCTTGACCAGCACTGGCCAATCTTCCTTTTCACTCCTGCCATTAACACGAGCAGTGAAAGCCATTTAAATAGACCTATGAGAGGGGTGCCAAGACACAACAAACAGAAAATGCAATAAACCAATTTATAAGAAAGCCAGAATCTATACCATTGCTGACTTGGTGGATGTACCTAATTTGCATGCCATTTCTTAGATTCTTGCTACTTTTTCATCTAAGCCAGAGCCACTGCATCACACAGTGCCTGCACCACAGCCATTGAACAGCCTTCAGCTGGGAACAGCTACCACCTAGACTGGGTTGTGCTAAGCTGTCCTTGGTGACTGGAATAAAAGTTCTCATTTTTGTACCTTCAGCCTTTCAAACCTATTCCTTTGCATTCCTTTCACCACCTTCTCTAAGCATACCCTGTTCTCAAAATTAGCTCGATCGTACCCCGGCTGTCTCAGTTGCTTTAAGTTCAGGATTTTATTCTGGTTTTTTGTTGATCTTAATTTGAGGGGTTTTGCTTAGTTGGTTCTTTGGTTTTAATTTGTTTTTAAACTTTCTGATTTATTCTGGGTAAGTCTTTTGAGGCCAAGCTGTAGTTTTGGCAAACAGCCTTTCTAGTTTTGCTCCCTCTCTTGCAGAGGCTTGAAATCAATGTTCAGCCATATCTCCCCCCTAGATACAGTTCCTGAAGGCACTTTTGATCTGAAGGAACACACTGCCTACCTTTTTCTTCCAGGCTTTTACAGTAACTGAGGAAAAACTCATCCTTCACTGCAGCAAAGACAAACACAAAAATAGAAGTGAGGCAGTGAAATGATACAGTGGAGGAGCTGAAATACTTTTGGAGACCCAGTGCGTCACACTGAGAATGTTATCTGACTTCTGCCTTTTGAAGGAGCTCAGTTTTTTCCCTGACAAAGTGGGATAACAGCACAGAAATGGACGGAGTTGCAATTTTTTCAAACACTGGAGAAACTGCATTGATGTGCTGACCGAATAACCAGAAGGAACGAGCTCTTCCCAAAGCTCCACTCATTCCCACCCATTCTCAGCCTTCTCACCTGTAAGAATACAGGTGAAAAATAGGAATCAATAAACCACATTGATGAGCTCCCAGCATTCATACATTTCCAAGTGGAAGAGCAACCACAGATTTCTCACATTTGCATTGAGAAGCCTCCATCTCCACCGTTCCTGCTGAAACAAGGCTGCCCACTTTGCAGAATTCATTTTTCCTCTTCTGCCTCTCCATATTTCCTCTGCTCTCTCACCATGAAATCACATCTGTTCCACTCATATCCCGCACCCTATAAAAGAGTTCATCTCTCTCCCAGCTCACTCACTCATCTGGATGTTATTTTCCTTTCCCACCTTCAGTTCCCTATTTTTTACTCATCATTTTCCTTACTCATCCCTGCTCCAGCTGCTCAGGCAGGTGCTGGAGATCTCAAAGCACAGACTCATAATGGATACAGAACATAATATTAAAGAAAACTAAATAAAGAGCAAAAAAAGCTTTTTCTTTCCCCTATGTATATTTAAAAGTTCCCCATTCGTTATGATGGCAGTGTCCCTTTCCTGCAATGTGTCCTTCTTTTATCCTGTCTCTTTTACATGATGTTGATTTAGCAAAGCTTGTTGCAATTCACGTTTAGCTACTTGCTGAGATGATACTGAGAAGACAGAAATGTTTCTTTCTGAATAAAATTAACTTGTCAGGCAGACACTTGGTTTAAGAGAAGCCAAAAACCTGCCAGCATGGGCAGCAGCATCACCTGCATTTGGTGTTGTTTCAAGGGGAACTGCTTGCATGGTGAATCACAAGCAGTTAAAAACATTAATTAGAAAATCACAAGGCCTGGAACTCCACCACATCCACCAGCAACAGCAACCAGATAGGTCTGAGTGCCTTGTGTAGGGACACTTTATAAACACTGCAGGGCGGGGAGGGTTAAACTGCACAGGTCCTCCGGGTGAGCCAGGCAGAGCCACCACACACAGCACTGGCTGTCACAGCTGAAGGGGTCCATTTGCCTGTTTTCCTGCTCCTGCCTTTCAGGGACATAAACAGCACTAGGGAAACACTGAGCATGTTTTACTCCTGGGCTGCAGCACCCCCAACGCACCCTTCTGCTGCTCAAGCAGTCCCAAGGAAGATCCCAAAATAAAGAGCTCCCCTGAAGCACAGAGCATCTGGCACACCCTGCAGGGTACTCACGTCCGAGCCCACTTGTCCAGCTCTTCATCCAAGTAAGTTTTAACTTTTCTTGGCTGGAGACCGAGAGAATTCCCAGCAAAGTACACGCAGCTCTCCTCTCCGTTCACCAGGGTCAGGTCAGCTGTGGAGGGAAACCAGAGGAACAAAATGCAGGGGGGAGTGAGCACAAGAGGGTTAACAGGTGTGGGACTGAGCACAGGAGGCTCAGCAGGTGTGGGAGTGAGCTCAGGAGGATCAGCAGGTGTGGGAGTGAGCTCAGGAGGATCAGCAGGTGTGGGAATGAGCTCAGGAGGATCAGCAGGTGTGGGAATGAGCTCAGGAGGATCAGCAGGTGTGGGACTGAGCACAGGAGGCTCAGCAGGAATGAGCTCAGGAGGATCAGCAGGTGTGGGACTGAGCACAGGAGGCTCAGCAGGTGTGGGAGTGAGCTCAGGAGGCTCAGCAGGTGTGGGAGTGAGCACAGAAGGCTCAGCAGGTGTGGGACTGAGAACAGGAGGATCAGCAGGAATGAGCACAGGAGGGTTAACAGGTGTGGGACTGAGCACAGGAGGATCAGCAGG
>VWZP01008990.1:2946158-2982316 GCA_013396995.1 Dicaeum eximium | reverse complement strand
GTGGGAGTGAGCACAGGAGGATCAGCAGGAGTGGGAATGAGCACAGGAGGCTCAGCAGGTGTGGGACTGAGCACAGAAGGCGCAGCAGGTGTGGGACTGAGCACAGGAGGATCAGCAGGAGTGGGAATGAGCACAGGAGGATCAGCAGGTGTGCACCTCCCCCCACCCACCCGTGCCACCCCCAGAGCTCTGTCCATCCCCCATCCCCTGGGACATCACAGTCCCCACATGTGAACAGAGGTGTCACATCCTGACCTCTCTCCCAGAACATCACTCAGGTAACCCTGAAAAGCATCTGAGGAGGACAGCAGACAGTCTGCAAGCAGCCATCCACCTTTTCCTCCTACAATTTTTGGAGCTGATGTGAGTTCAGGAACCACTGAATCCCTGGCTCTCAGGGGCTGTGTGAGAAGCAGCCACTGGCACCGATTTTATCAGGTGAGAAAAACAGGAGCATTTGCCCAATCAGGATATCCACTTTTCTTCCACCACCAATAAATGCCTGCTCTGAGCCATGAAGCTACTGGAATCATGCATTTAATAAAAGTTAGAGCTAGGTAAATCTGTGTCTTTCATGTACGTTGTCCCTTCATGGTCAAATCTCTATTTAGAAAAAATATAATTGTTGAGAAGAATATTTTAATGCAGTCTCAAAAGTTCTTGTCTTGTCAGCAAATGCTGTGGGCTGCATTTCATGTCATTGTCTGAGGAGGAGGAGGAAATCTATGTTGACAAATCCTTTCAATGATTAGGAGAAAAGCAAGGCGGTAGAAATTTATAAATAATAGCTCCAGTGAGGTTCTGAACAATCTAATTACCCTGTGTCATCATCTATCAATCCAAACACAGCCTTCTTCTGCTATTTCTCATGTTAGAGATTCTTTGGAGGGACAAGTGATGGTGACCTTCTAGAAGTGGTAATTTGCATTTCTCTGTACCTATGCTTACAATACCCCTAAAAGCTAATGTCACATGTAATTCTGATAAATAGAATTGATATCCCTCAGAATAAGGACCAAATGAATGAGCATGTTAAGATACATGCTAAAAATGAACCATAAGGTTGCAATTCAGTCTGTGAAAATTTTGTAAGGCCTGTAGGAAAACAGCCTGGAAAAAGTTTCTTACTACTTTTTGCACTAACAGTTACCAATTTCATTGAACTTCCCCAGAAACACATTTTTCAAGAGTATAGACAACTTGGGTAATTTCTTAATTAAAGTTTTAGAGGCTTTTAAAAAGCATAAGTCAGAGAGCAATCTCAGCCTAATCTGTTTTGCAGATACTATGTCTGTTTTTCATCTCCATTGTAATATGAATGGAAACAGAGAGGCATAAATACAATCCATGCCCCCAAATTGATTCTATTAACAGTTCTTTTCCTACCAAGAAACACAATAACACTGTCCCACTGGGGTTAGAGAGAAGGATTCTTGTTCAAGAACCTGGAGCTCCATCTCAGTAATACTCTCCAAGCAGTAAAACAGGTGAGGAATTAAAACCAGGCCAGCTTTTCTTACACCACAGAATTTTATTTCTATTTCTTTCTAAATAAAAACACCTCTTGTTCCCTGTTGGAGAGCTAGGGCATTGCCCTTCTGATAAAGTGTATTTTAACACATTTGTACCTGTTCCTTCGGATATTCTTTTCTTGATGTGTTATCAACTCTAAATCTGGATGAACTATTTTTTCCTTTTGACAAAAAGCTCTTTACTTCCCCTTCTCTAACATCACTAAAATATTAATTTTGGACCATTGCTGCTCGTTTTCTTCACCATCTTTGTAATTTCTCCTGATCAGCACCTCCTTGTGCTCCAACAGCTCAATGTGATATTCTTAAGGGTAATACATTTTTTTTCCCTAAGCCTAGCACTTGGCTTTCCCCAAATTACATTTATTTCCCATGGTATTGGCCCATTTAATTTCTGGAGGAGCTGTGGTTAATTTGAAATACATATTGAAATATTCTAACAGGAAATAAACACAATTGAGGAAATAAAGGCAAAGAAAAAAAATAAATAATTATTGAAATGTGTCCTTAGAGTAGCCTGGATCAAAAAATACATTTGCATTAAAATTAATTAAATATGTTATATATTCACACACCTACTCAGATTCCTGTAAAATGGCCAAATTTAATCACATACATTATTTTGCATACTAATTATACCCATTCATCTACATTAGAGATGCACTTCTATACCTTTTAAACATAAAAGGAAAAGCAAGTTTATTGTCAGAAATATTCAGTCCAAACAAAAGGGAAAAATATAATGGGTAAATTAACCAGAGAGGAAGGACTAAATCTGCTTATACTTATCTGAGTTCTATCTTAGCTGAAGGATAAAAGATCTCCTCTTTCACACCTGCCTGTACCCCCTCACCAGACCTCCAAAAAGCCAGATTTTTGTGGTTAACACTACTTCTAAGCATTTCTTCTGGGAAATACAACTCAGTGCTTTCACTCTGGGACATCTTTTTATTCCCAAGGAACCCCAGTGTTGCCCTACTCCTTGCCCAGGTGACAAAGCACAAGGCACAGCCTTAATCAGAGGGTGATTTGTGCCCAGCTGCAGTCCAGGCATTGCTGCCTCCTCCCTGCAGTGCACAAGGAGAGGTTAAAGAGACTTTGCTGTCAGCTCAGAGAAGAGCACCAGGATCCAAACCTTCTCCCAAATCTTCTGCTGTCATCTTTTCCTCATTTGCTCACCTGGCCTTTGTCCCTCATGCTTGCACATAAAACCTCCAGGATTTGCAGGGAGTTAGGCTGCTTACTGGTTTGCTCTTGATTGATACAGCAAATAAACAGCCCTGGCAGTTTATAACTTGATAACTAAATTAAACTATTCTAATCACTTCCTAAATATTTTCCTGTACGTCATCTTACTGTTGTCTCCTATGGATGTTCTCATCTGCTTCTTGTAAGGTTTCATTTCAAAGCCTCATTGTAATGCTTTATGTAAATATAGAAAGAATATTTGATGGCTAATATCTGTGATGACATTTATCTTCAGGAAGGCGTTATCTGGCATCCGCTCCTGGGTGCAGATAAATGTCATGGCACATCTGTCTCTATGGTATAGTCACACAATGTAAATATATATATATATTTACACCCCTGCTGTTCTTCAGCAGGGAAGCTGCTCCTGATGACAGCTGAAGCACAGAAAAGAAGGACAGGAAAAAAAAGGGGAGGGAAAAACACCTCAGTTTAGGAACGCCAGAATTATGGGTTCTCTGGGCTTTTCAACTGGTACTACTTTGTACATTGTTTATCTTCACTAAAACATATCTATCCACAAAGGGACTAAATGTTATTGTAACTACAGGGGGGAAACCCCACAGCAGCAGTCTTTGGGTCTAAATATTGTGGCAATTGAAAACCGAACAATAATGGATGTTGAAAGGGAAGAAGCCAAACCTGTCACGTGTATCAAAACCTCTACCTACTTCTCAGAAGATTCTTTAATCTGAAGCTGCTACAGCACTACACTGAAAAAGTGACCTTTGCTATCCAGGAGAGACATTTGAGATTCTGCATCAAAGATCCAGCTTGGATCTCCTACTTGGGCTGGATTCCAGCATCTTTCCAGTTCCAGTGGCACATCTTGCAGCACCACGGTGGCAGCTGAAGGAGCTTTGAGTACAGAATACTCAAATATCCAAAGAAACAGAGGGGGTTTAAGAGACTCTCTTAAGTGACCAGGGTAAAAAAAATAAAAAGAAAAATTAGAGGGGCATGGAGGAAGCACATAGTTTAAATATTTGCAATGTATCCAGTCCTGTTCTGAATATTAGAAACAGCGCAACTCAAGGATTTAAATGTGGGGAAAGATAAGCCAATCCCACCAGAACTCAGAGAACTGAGATTTGTCATCCCTGTGTCCCAAGGGCAGGAGCAGACTGCATTCCCAACACTCATCATTGCTCAGCAAGAAGATACCAAAGATAGAGACATTATCAAAAGATGTCCAGGAATTCAGACTATTGACACCATTTTCTATCATAGTCTCTTAACTGCACACACTGTGGTGAATACACAATTAATTTCTTATTTACCATCAGTACTCTTCCTTTCAGAAAAAGAAAATCTGCAGAAAATTCTGTATGCATTTATTGGAAAATGAAAAAAAAATAAATTGCAGGGAAGTTGTATCACATTTTTTCCTTTCATTTTCAATAGGTGCATTTTGCCAAGGCAGGAAAGGAGAGTGACTATGCCTGTATGTGTTCACTATCTAAGGAAATAATATGCCATTTCTCCAGTGTGCAGTAACCAGGGCCTGCAGAGCCAGCACAGCTTTTGCTCTCCACGTAACTGAGACTAAAATAAACCCAGACAGGACTTGGGAAGCAGGAGAAGAGACCAGGACTTTGCTGCCTCCATAGCTGGCAGCTCCCACCAGGTTTCCCTGCGTGAATTTGGTTAAACCTGATGGCTATTGCAGATACCAAACAAAAGTTGGAGCTGGGTTTTAGTTTTGGTGGTCTGGGAGTGCTAACCCAAAGCAAATATTTCCCTCTCAGCCTGTCACCAGACCAAGCCCTCCCCATGCCCAGATGTGCCACATGCTCCTCAAAACAACCTGTGGAACAGGAAAGAAGGAGAAAAACATCCAGAACAATTTCAAATAGTTTCATTGAAGTCAGGTGCTATCTATTTTTAGGCAATTCATGAGGAAAGTGGAACATATCCTCAAATAAAAGGCTTCATTATGAATTATTTGCTCAGATCAATTATTTGTTCTGAGGTGCAGTCTTCCATTTGGCCTCAGTGAGAAAATAGCTCCACCACCAGCAATAAGACATAAATGTTCACATAATATATATACTGCCTCTTTCATTAACTAAAATAATTGTAACCAGACAGATAATTCCAAACTGAATCATACCAAGGAAGCGACTGCTCTGAGCTACCCAGGCGCCGCCGCTGTTTCGAGCCATTAGACAGAAAAGCTCCTGCCTATAATTTTCAATCAGTCACTACATTGTTCAAAGCTCCTGACTGACAGCATAAGCACCACATAAGTACAGTATCCTCGCATTTGATTCAGGGTGGCAACGAGAACATGGAGCTTTTGGTGCTGGAATAAGCTGATGGATTAATTTAGCAGCAGCGGGGACGTTCTGTGCTCAGATATGACTACAATTGCTCAATTATCTCATAAGTGACGATGATTCCCAAAGACTTGTGATAAACACATGCAGAAGATGTGAAGCCCAGCCCTCTCCCCCTCCCTCTCAGCAATTATAACTCTCACTTGGAGGCAGATCCTTGACTTTAGGGACACAGAAACATTCCCGAAGGTGCTTTAACTCATCTTTTCCATCTAAGTGGAAAGCAAGTGTTTTGTCCGTGGGGCTGCATCCGAGCTGCAAGGCAGTTTGTTCCAAAATGCTCGCTGGGAGCACAGGAGAAGATGGATCCATTTTCAGGTCATCCAATTTCACCTGAAAATCAGAAATGGCAGTTCAGCTTCTGCAGTTTGCATAGTCACGAGTGGCTGATAAGCAGCCACTAAAGCTGCATCATTCAATACCCAAACTTACTTGACTTAAAGCTTTTAAAAAGTGAAGCGTCTGAATAGAATGGTAAACCTGATCAAATATTTCCAAGGCAACATATTTCTGTAACCCCCAAAGGCTTTTTTCTTTCCCTTCCATAGATACAAAGCTCTTCCCTTTTTAAACTTTATCAGCCTCTTCTAAGTTCTCCCACCAGACTGACAGCAGCTCCAAATGCTGGAGTGTCACTCACAGTCTGGAGATGTCAAAGCCAGAGGCAGCATTATTGTTCCTGCACTCTGAGCTCCTCCTAAGAATAGCAGGTGCACACAAACACTGAAGTTGTTCCCAGGCTGTGCAATATTCAGCCCCTTTCAGCATTTTTTGCCTCGAAAATCAGAGGGGGTGTTTGTATATGGCCGTGCTCGTGTGCAAGGGCAGAGCAGGCAGGATGCAGGTGTCAGGCAAACACAGCATTCAGGACCTTGAATTAATAATTCCTTTCAGGTACACCAAATATCCTGCTGGTTTAGATCTGTTTCTCCTGGGGAAGGAGAGGAGCCCAAGTGAAATCAGAAATATGACAGACCATGAATCCCAACCCAAAACTAACTGCAAAATTTCCAAGCTCGTTGATCTTGATATGAAAACAGTCCTGTAACTGCAATGCTCAGAGACACCACTGTGTTCCAGACAGCACTTGTGCACTTGGCAAAGGAGGTTTGCAGCACATACTCTGCACTCCAGGGCAAGACTTCCCTGCTGTGTTTTGTGGCAGCAGGCAGCCAAGAGGCTCAGTGAGGCGCTTGGTGGCTGCCCCAGTTTAGGGAAATGTGCAGTCACACCACACAGCATTCTCTGCCTTTTTAACATCCCCAAGAGTCTCGGTGCAAAGGAACCCTCGAGGGGATAGGCTGAAATGGGATAGATTAGCACATAACAAGGAACACACAGCCACTAGAGAATATCACTTTTTCTCTCTGTTTGAGAAAGAAAACTCTTTAAGCACATATCTTCCATAAGCTCTCATTTCTTAAAGCCAAAATATCCTACTTACAGCTATCAGAAACAAGCTGTGGATAGAACAACAGATGACTATTGAGAAGAGCTTTGTCAACACATATGGGAAGGACAAGGGTTGGTATTTAAATATAAACCCCCAAACAGCACAGGCTCCTTAGTGCCAATTAACCCAAACCTGTTTACACTCTGGCCAAATGGCCAGCATGATGCTACTTACCTGCTTTAATCTGCTATAATTTGGTTTATGATGAGAACATAATCTTTTACCTCTCCAGACCTGATACCTTACACAGCAGCAATTTTTGCCCTCCCACCAGCATGCAGAGTTAAAAAAAAAAATAATACCAGCAGAGTTCTTTAAAACAACAGTTTTCATTTAGCTAATGTTCACCCTCCCCTGGGAGTTATTGGAGACATCCTATTTTTATGCTGTCTCCACACAGGTTCTTCACACCTCCTCATTGTTGCCAAATTTATCATTCCCACTCATTGACCCTAATCATCCTTTAAGTGGTAAAAAGGAAAATAAAATTACAAAAATGTTTTGGGGAAAAAAAAAAAAAAAGATATTTCAGCATCTTGGTTTTCAGAGTGCTTTTCAAGGTTTCTAGGAGGCAGAGGGCTACACCCAGACTGGAGCTGGGTGTGATGCTCAAATGGCCAAACTGAGTGGGGTCAACACAGCCCAGCTCCCAAAGAGCTGCCACCCCACTGAAAGCCCTGAAGAAGGTGAGACCAGGCTCCCTGTGCCCCTGGGAGCTGCTCCTCAATTCCTCCACAGCTGAGCAGCTGATCCAAGGCTTCTGTTCCCTGCTGGGATATCAGGCACAGATGTGCACAGATGTGCTTTTCTGCAGCTTGGAAAAGCATTGACCTTCTGCACCTGATTTGGCAGACACCAAGGAGGATGGCTGGGGGATCTTTAGCTCCTCCAGATGTCATCAACCAACAAGAAAAGCAAGTTATGGTCGCAGACACCGTGGCCATCACTAATGCAGTCACCTCATTACAATCTACACGTAAAGTAACTTAAATTTCACTCCTCCAAATTACAGGATTAACCAGGAAATGAGAGCTTATTTCCAAGCAATACTTGGATCAGCACTTGAAAAGCAGAATTAGGTTTTGTTTCCAAAGCTTGTTTATTTGATTTACAACCCCAGCATGGACGTCCTGATCCCATTATCAAAGCATGACCAGCACATAGATACTAAAGATAGAGCCCTCTATTTTTAATTATGAATACTTAATGCAAATTCTGTAAAAAAATCCTTAGATGAGGGGTTGAACCCATGTCCCTCTGACTGTCTCCTTCTGGGTAAAAGAATCGCCAGTGCAGTATTTTCTGTAAAATCTCCTTCCCACTCAAGTTAATGCCTGGAATTTAATTTTTTTTTTTTTTAATTTTATTTTACTCCCTGGTGACATATCTCCTGGAGGTAAGGAGCCTTTTTAGCTCTGTAAACAGATGCATCTTGAGTTAAGGATATTTGCTCAGTGATGCTCAGCCCCCATGGTCCCTAGGAAGTGTTGCCATCACCTTTGTGCTCTTCTGAAAACAGCCTAGAGGGGTTTGAGAGCCTCCAGCCTCCAGCCTTCATCCCCGGGACCACTGAGGTAATTGCCCTGAAATTTGTGATCAGGAGGTGGATGATGAGGGTGCTTGAAGGACTATTTTGTCACAGCCATTTTTAAAGTTTCTTAGATGGAAACTTGCTGGACTTTTTCCTTCCTTGAGAAAGCTGACTTCTCTGCAGATTTCTGTAAAAACAAACCTGTGTCTGTGTGTGGATTCAAGGACAACAGATGCATTCCTTTGCCTTTCTCCTGATACAGGAGATGTGGTTTTCTCTTTCTCAGCCAATGATGTAGAGGTTGTAATCTCTGTGACTTTGTAAGCATTGGGGAGTCTTGCTCTGAACATGAAGGAAAGAACATGTAACTCTGAACGTGGGCAACTTAGCCCTAAAACCTTCTGAATAATGGAGTCATTCTAATAAATCGTATAAGCCTTCTGATACTGGAATCACAGAGCCTCATTCAGCACCCAACACAAGAACCCCAAGAGAAACAAACAGCTTTCCAGGCACAGATCCTTTTAAAACAACACTATTTGGTATTGTAACCACATTCTTCTCATCCAGGCTGTGGATTCCCTGCTCTGCACCAGATGAACACAGCACAGCTTGCTGTTATTGATCTCAGCATTCCCCCTTTTTCAGCAAGGACACCCAGGTACTGCAGTGGGTTAATGGCCATCACATCCCAGGTCATCCCCTGAGCGACCTGGCAGGCAGGGATGGGCTTTGGTTCCACCTGAGCCCTGACCCAAACCTCACTGAAATCAATAGGTGTGTCTGTTACAGACAGCAATTCCTGGGTCAGGAATTCCCTGCCAGTGCTGCATCTTTGGCTTACTACATCAATGACTTGCGTTTATCGTGATTCTTATTGATATCAGATTTTGACAACTAATATAATATTAAATACAGAGATCTAGAAGTTAAAAAAAGATTAAGTGCTATGGGGTATCTGATTTAATATCAACATTATGAAATAAAATAAAACTACTAAAATAAAAGCAATCAAAATCCTGTTGGGGAATGAAATCCCAAAGATCCAGTTCTGTGACCAGAATAAGAAAGTACTTTTGCGCCTTGAGTGGGAATTAGGCTTCATAGAGAGGAATCCCAAAATTGCTTGGGGTTGGCTTTTCCCACCCCCCTTAACTCTGACTGGCATTATTGTATAATTTTTTTTTATTTTCATAATAGAGTCCTGTGCAACTCTTTTACAATAATTCATGAGTCATTTGTTGTTTTCTACATGTAGAGCAAACACATTTGTATAAGCACAGCACATTTTATCCCCTTGTAACTGAAAACAATATTCAGTAACCTCTTCAAACTAAAATTCAGACCCATCAGTGGAAAATGCATTTCCCACTTTGATAAACATGGCTCTTTACCAGAATTTTTTTCTTATACAGGTTAGAGAAAAAAAGAATACTTAAGATTAACAATTTGTCTCTACCACCAGCTCTAAAAAAAGGCATTCAGGTATTTTCATACAATCCCAGAATGGTTTGGGTTGGAAGGGATTTTAAAGACCACTTTGTTCTGGTCCCTGCCATGGGTAGAGACACCTCCCACTAGATCAAGTTTTCTTCTTTCTTTCCTTGAAATTTTATCACAGTTTTTGACTTAACAGATGACATGAAGTCAGTGTATTTTTGCTTTTTTCTTCTTTCTTTGTTCTTTTGCTCTTCCACAGGGCTTGCTTGTACTACACCCTGATTCCATGTAAAAATTCAGCTATGACTGTAGGCAATCTTTCATATTCAAAAAGATCACATGCAACTCAAATTAAGAAAAAAAGTAATTTTTCCATAATTTATCAGCCCCTATGAAGCATCAGCCTCTACTACTTATTTCCCATTTTAAAGCTATGAAAGACAAGGGATGAGAATTAGTCAGGCACAAGTGACATGAATGTCTGGGTGATTATTTCAGTTTTGTCCTTTATGCATAATTTACTGACTAAATAAAAAAAAAAAAGTGAATATTAGCAAGTCATCTTATCAAACCTCCTCAGGAAGGTCCATTAGGCTTAATTAGAAGAATGATAATTTGTCCTGTTTTAGATCCGCTTATATCTTTATGGATCTCCCCTCTGTCTTGATGTCTTTGTAAAAAAAAAAAAAAAAAGTAAAGTTCCCTTCACCCTCCCCTTAAACATTTTCTTTAAATATTCCAAGATGTTACTCACAGTCTTCCTCCCCAGCACAGTGCTGACAGGCACACAAGGAAGCCCTGCTGTAGCAGTATCCTGGGGGAAAGGGTTTTCCATGGAAATCGCCTGTCCTGCCCTTTCTGCCCTCCAATAGCTGCTCTCCAGGTCACTAAACACAGCTCAACCCACAGACCTTTGATATCTTGGGGCTGATGCCCAAGTGCACGCTCTGGGGACGAGAACCAGGGCTGTGCCCACGTGTGAGTGGGGAAGTTTGCAGCACAGGTCCAGGCTGTCAAAATACACCCACTGAAAGCACCAATTGAGGATGGTAATTGAGCCTGGCTTAGAAAACAAACAAAAGAGGAACTCCAGAACCATGCAGCGTGTAAGGGCTGCTTCTCTTCCCATCTTTACACCAAAGAAGTTGCTTTGCTTGGTTGTGATTTTGCAGAAGGAAGCTTCTAAACCAGCACAGCCCAAAGCAGCGTGCAGCCTAGATTACTTCAGGTTAAACACACTTCAGTGAATTTGTTTAAATTACGGAACTGGAGAGAAAGAAAAATCTAAATATTCATAACATCCCCAACAACAGACAAGCAGCAGCAACCACCACTGTATAATTAAATAAGTTATACAGCACGGTGTCACAGCTGCAGCAAGGGAATGTGACAGAGAGGAGTTATAATAAACTCGGTTACTTAGAGTAATTTAGGCACTTATTGACCTTCATGTCAAGAAGCGCTATGGTGCTAAAAGTAATTTTACATAGAAAACTCATCTTTTCTCCTCTGCAGTGAAACCACATTACCCTGTGGTCAGCAGCCATTCCTGGGAGGGGGTGATGAAACTCCTGAGCAAATACTCATTGCTGCATGGAGAAACAGCCACAGTCACGTGCCTGGCTCCCAGACTCTGACCCCACCAGCCACACAATCTCCGAGTTAACCAAAAACCAGGTGTATATATAATTATTTCTCCTATTATGATCTTTTCCTGTGTCACCGTGGCAAAATTTAAAGCTCTGATTAAATGAAGAAGACACCCCCTTCCATATGGGCATGGAAAAATGAGCACAGTTGTAATGAAAGTGGTTTTAGACCAAACTGTTTCACTTTCAGGAAGGAGACAATCGATAACAGAACAGCAAGAAGCCAGAAGTGCTTACAACCACATGGCAGAGGGAGTGGTGGTAATTTACATGGAATGCAGATTTGCCAGGAGAAGAATTAAAGGTGAAATTAGGAACGAGCAGAGCTGATGTCTCTCTGCTCTCTATAAACATTATCTCAAACCAGTCACGTGTTTGCCCAGTCCCTTCCATTCAAGCTTGAATGACACCCATTCCTACACACAGCTAGAACACAGGAATAGGGAACAAGAAAAAGTTTCCATCCAGCCTCTGTGAAGCTTCAGAGGAGGGTTTAAAAAAAAAAAAAAGAAAAACCTCAAAAATATATAACAGAACTGTGAGAAGAGATATAGGGGCAGGAGGGTCAGAGTTGTGGACTAACAATGTAATTCAGAGACACAGCTCCATCCTGGAGTTCTGTGTGCCCAGACCCCTGCAGTAATGCTTGTTTATTATCTGGATTTCCATTTTCAGTAAGCACCAATAGATGTGACACTTTTGAACTGTAACATTTCATCTTCTTTGCTAGAAAAAAGCCGGACAAAACAACTACTCAGAGCACTTAATATTGACCCAAAATAGAGCTGACCTCTATCCATCAGTTCCTGCAGTATCATTGCCCTCTTTTGCACTGTCAAATGACTTTTTCTGGGGCTTCCCACTAACTCAGCTTGTTTACTCCACCAGCAAGATCATGGGACTGCTGCTCAAGAAACTTTACCCTACCAGGACTCTGGTCTGAGAAAGAAGCAGGAGACTGGGGCACTTCAGCTACTGAAGCAAAAGGGATCCAAAGTCAAACTCAGCCCAAAAGGGGATTTATTTCTTGTTTGGTTGGCCATTTAGGTCAAAACAAGCTGAAATACACTGCAACTTTTCAATTTGCCCTTGGAAATAAAACTACACGAACAGTGGAGTGAAAATTTTCCCACTGCATTTCCCTTTGAATGAGCATCGTGCATTTTAACCTTGATTGTCCATGGTGGCAGGAAAGCAGCTGTGCTGGCAAAGGCCATATGCTTGCAGACTTTTATGAGAATTGGAATATTGACCCCTTCTTCCCAGCTATTCTCCTCAACCCTTCTGCTGGAATGAAAAGAAAACAGAGACAAAATCCTTTGCTCCCAAATTCAAGGCTCAAATGAGCATCAGCAAACATATAGCCTGGTATGTTTTTTTTTAGCTGCAGAACAAGTAAAATGGCCTGGGTGGGGTTTGTGGTTTGTTTTTTTTTTTTTTTGTTTGTTTGGATTTTTTTCCCTTGTTGCTGTGAAGCAGCCAGAGGACAGGAGGAGGAGAAGGAGCTGCTGTAAGTTACAGCAAGACCAATGTTCAAGGGAGTGAGGCCACAGGAGATGGCCAAAGTCCCAGCAGGCACAGGTCTTTGTGGCAGAGAGAGCACCTGAGGGCAGCTCAGCCCTCACCACCCTCTCAAAGGAGCTGTTAGGAGTGTGATGGGAAGGCAGGGACATCTGACAGACAGCCTAGAGAAGGAAAAAGAAGAGTGGAAGGAGCTCTGCATGCCTGTAAGGAAGGGCTGAGTGGGGTACATGGGGCAGGGAAGGGATTGAGGGGTGGCAGGAAAACACATTTCCCACAGCAGCAGGTTCCTTGCCTCGTAACCACACTGAGCTGCCAGCCACATCCTCGGGGGTGCTGGTGCTGCTCCATCTCAGCCTCCCCCTGCTATTTGCTGTGCCCATCTGCCATCCATCACTCCCAGGCTGACCAGAGACCTCTCGAGCCCCAGCCAAGGCAGCCTCGTCCCTTGACTGGAGAGAACTGTGTGAGCTTTTCCACAGCAGCGCCGGTGAAAGTTGTAACAAATTAATTTGATGGAACTCATGCCTTCTTCTAAAGGCGTGTGACAGCAACAAATAACCAAGGGCACCCTAAAGCAAACTCAGCCCGTGCCAGATGGGATGCCAGGACACTGGGTCCATCAGGTCATGAAAGCTTGCCTTGGCGCTGCTAGCCCCGAGCCTTCTTGCTGTCAAGAGGATAAAATCCAGCAAACAAAGGAGGATTCTCTTTAACAGGAATAGGCAGGTCTTACCCACAATGAGATGGCCTGGAAGACCCTGAGGAAGGAAAGCTCTGTGGTTCCTGCAGTCAGGAAAGGAGCAGCAAAGCACTGACTGCACCTGCAGCTCTGCCCAGGCACAGATGCTTAGGAAAACCAGGACTGTCTGTATTTCCAAGGCAAGCCCACAGCTATTTTTTAAAGCATGCCATCTGCACCTTGTGATGGCCCGATGCATTTCACCTCAGGCTTCACAGCCATCGCTCAGTCAACAACAGCACAAAACCTTTGGTCTGCTCCCTGCTGAGCTTGCTATAACAACTTTCTTACCACTTTTGTTTTCTCTCCACTCCATCAACACCCCTGCTCTGCCCTAAAACTCCTCTGCTACTCAGGTCATATTTAAATGCTGTGTGATAAGGATGCCCTACACCTGCCCTCACTTAACTGGTTCTCCTCCCTCCCCCTCAGACCCCAGCGAATTGCTGTTTCCCTCTGAAGTTATTTGAAGGGAACGTGTATTTTTGGCCTTTTAGCAGGAGAGGATTGCTCTGGCTGTCTGATTTCAACTTTTGGTCTTCTGATTAAGACTGGAAAATCCTCACTTAGTCCATTAAACTTTACTTTGTAGAGACTTAACTTCCTATTATGATGATCCAGTGTTTATTTTTTTTTTATTTATGAAGCAGTCATTAGTAGCTCCTGCTAAATAATTAATTGCCCTTTGAGTAGCCAAAATGAGCTCCTGAAACCTTCCTCTTTGTCTGAATGGATTTTCCCTTTTTTCTTTTCAGTCAGACTGTTAAGCACATTTTATCTAAATAGATATGAGTTTTTCCTGCTATGTGACCTGCTTCTAGTATTGTTTTTCTTCAGGCTTTGTATCAGTAATCATTTTCATTTCTTTCTGAGTCATTAAACATAATATTTGTCCTTTAAAATCTATTCTCAAAGTAGCACCTCTGTGAAATAAAGAAAAAAAAATCACAAGAATAAGAAATTATTTACTTTTCTGCAGTAACATTTAAGGAGAACTATTGCACCGCTGCATTGATAATAGTAATACCCAGAGAGGGACAATAAGGGAATGAGAGTCAAGTGATTTCCACTTGTAAGTGAAAGGAAACAAGAGCAGTAACTCCCCATGGCTCTGGTAACTCCATGGTAGCTGCAGCAGCAGGAGAACACATTTTGAATAGATGAAATTTCCTTGTGTCTCTCCAAGTCAGCTGCTACTAATAAAAGGTGACTGCAGCTCGGGTGCCCTCACCTGCATTTCCAGGCTGGATGCACACACACATTGGTGTTTTTAAAGCTTCTTGCTCTAAGGAATGGGTTATCACTGTTGTTTGTCTCAATGTTTTGCAAGGAATAAGAGATTTCCCCCACCTCTGGTCAAATATTTGGTCTCAATGTTTGCTCTGGACAAGGACAAGCAAAGACATTTCGAGTGTTTTTTTACCAAAGGCAGAGACAGGAGGGGGGACGTGCCTGTCCCTTCCTGAGGGAGCAGTGGTGTGATGGCCAAGGGGCACTTGAGAGACTCAAAGAGAAATGGGACACGTGAGACCCCCTTTTCTCATGGCAGCTGCTTGCTCTGTGTTATAAAATCCTGAAAATCCAACTGAGCGCCTTGGGGATGGATTTCCAGCAAAGCTCCAAACTGCTCTTTCTGCAAGGTGCTTCCAGAGGTGTTTCTGTATCAATGGAGCCTCTTTCCACCCAGCCATGGTCCCACAGAACAACACAACTGCCAAGTTCTCCATCTGCTCATGGCACATTTCCTGTCTGTGGTCACAGAGCTTCTGGGAAAGGGGAAGTCACACTCCAGCTCCAGCCAGATGCAATGGGATAACAACAATACCTCACTGAGAGGCTTCCCACAACTCCAGAACTTTCCTTTTGTCCTAAATGTTCGTGTATCATGTCTTTTATGATGCTCTCCACACCGCTGCAGGCTGACAAATAGCTGGGGACATGAACTGAGGCAGACAAACGATCCTGGTGCCTTTCCCCTCCTTTCCCATAAAAGTGAATGCACTCCACACTTTTCACTCTTGTTTTTAAGCTCTTGCAGCAGTTACCACATGGAGCAAGGCTCAGGGAGGGGAGGAGGAAGAAAAGGCCGGGCAGAAAATAACAAGCTGAGGGTGTTATACATGTGGGCTGTATGAAAAGTGAAATGAAATTTAAAAAATAAAATAAAATCCAAAAGCCACTCATAGCACAGTACAGGTTAATGAAGTATCAGGTGGATCTGGACACTCCAAAAGCTGGAATTGCTCTGCCTGATTTAAGTAGCCCACTGCTGTTCTGGATGGCCTGGAATGAGCAACCAACAGCACGTAAAGGATGGTGACAGGCAGCAAAGTGGCAGGTGACACCCAAGAGAGGCCAGCAGTGGCTTAGGAAGGGGATAAGTCACACACATCCTGTGATAAGAAACTCACTCTGCAGCTTTCTCCCCGAGCGGGTTTAACAGCGCACACACAAACCGTGGTATTCCCCCTGGCAAAGGTGGAAATCCTGGAAAACACTCTGATGCCAAAAACCACGAGAAAAGCAATAAGCTTTAAGGCCACCAGGACACAAGGGGCCATAGGCGAGGAGATAAGCTTGAGGTTTATTCACAAACCCAGCAGGGTGCACAGGAACATGTCAGTACCAAACTGTCCGGAAGAACAAACGCAGGTTCTGGTGCTGCTCTGAGGAGGCTTTTGCTATCCACACACCCACTGCTCCTTCCCAGCCCCAGAGCCCAACCTCCCAGCCCTCCCTGAGCACAGATTTTATCTTTGTTTGATTCACTAATAAACTGATTAGGCAGCAGATCAGATCACAAACCGGCCAAGGTCTAAACGAAGCTTTAGCCAATACTTAACTCCATATTGATATTTATAATCCCCAAATAAGCCTTTGCTTGCCCCCTCCCTGGTTCCAGGCAGTGACTCAGCAGGCACAGGGCTCCATCAGTATTCCCAGAGCGTTTCCTTTCCAGTGGCTGTCTCCCCTGTGCTCTGATCAGACCTATCAGATGTGCTGAATTGCTCTGAGGAAGGTTACAGGTCTCCATAGGGACTGCTCATGATCTTTGAAAAATGCATTTCCCTCTAGCAAGCTATAAACGCTCAGGAGAGTTGCTAAAGATCACTCAAAATAGATTATTGAACACTTTGATGCCGCACTCTGATTTTGTGTTATCATATACTTAAAGTATATTAAAAGATTCCCTAAATGCCAAGTGCATTTGCTTGGAAGAGATTTGTGTTTTCCAAAGCCAGAAGAAAATACCTTTGTATCATTCCAGGATATGTAATGCTTTCTCTGCTGTCCTGCAGAATGGACTATAACTGTTTGACAGTGCTTTTTTTTATTTATTTTTTTTCCTTCTTTTTTTTTCCCTTTCCCCAGAAGCACTGACTCTTGTGATAGACTTTAGTTAACTTCTTTGGATTGTTTTTTGCCTCACTAACCGTCCCCAGTCAAAATGAAAAACAAGAACCTTCTGGATCCTGCCTTGATAAGGTCAGACTGTAGAATTTTTCTTTCTAGCAATTTAGCCAGGCTCTCTCCTTGCAGAATACATTTACTTGGTAATAAACATCTCCAGACAGCTGGGCTGTACAGACTGGAAACAATTAAGCCAAAATTGGGAAAAGCAGCACATGAATAAGTATTTCACTTTTCAATGAAAATAGACTGAAAATTTCAGGAGCAAAGAAAGCAACATTTTCAAATTGTATTAATTAGACATATGTGTAAAAACCTGTGCTCATGAAAGTACCTTCTGCATATTTTAATATCTAACTGTGAAGAAGATGTGCTGGATAATCACAAACCTTTGGTGCTGTCCTGCTGTGGTCAAGCACCAGACACACATGAACATTTAGAGACCATAATTCAGTATCTAGTAGGATCAACAAAGGAGTTTAGCCATATCCCTTTGGCTTTACAAAAGGAACTCTGCTAAGCAACAGGTTAAAAGGGTTTGTCTAACTAAAGTAGAATAAGATTAGAATGCAGTTTATTCCAGAAATTAATTAGCAGTTTGTGAAAAGCCTCATCTCTCAGGTAAACAATGAAATAAATGTTTCGCTGTCCCAACCTGTTAGAGATCCAACTAAAATTCCTTTGTAATGACCCAGAGTTTTTCTACCATCACAAACACTCCACCAGATCCCAAATTCCACGGTTTTCCAATTTTTGCATAAAGGCACTTACTGCTCAGACATCATGCACTTAATTACAAATCCACCACCTGTTTGCGTGCAGTAAGAGAACAAAAAGCATCTGTTCTGTTATTTTTAATTTGTTTATCCTCCTACACCTCCTCTGTCCAACATCCTCAAATAGTTTAGATGTAAATTTTTAAATAATTTAGAACTGAAAAATTACACATCATGTTTGTGACATCATTTGGTGGTGTTTTCTCAAGAGTCTCAAAGCTGGCACGAAACTAAATTTGGTTTTAGAAAGAACTATTTTTTTTTTCCAGTTTGGAAAGTTCACAGCATTTTCCAGAGGAATTAATGAACATTACTAATAGCTTGATCTGAGTTATAAGGCATTAGGAGGACACAAGCAGGAGGAAAGGCAATATATAACCTTTAGATGGGACAATTAGAGATCAATTATTAGAGCCAGAGAAGAGCATTTGAAAGCAGCTTCTTCACTAATCAAAGATTATCTCAAATTAGAATGTTTAATTATTTGCCACAGTTCCTTGTATTTTCTTCTGGAAAAAGAAAAAAAAAGAAAAGGCAGGGGCTTTTTGAAAGCTGCTAGGTTTTGAACATTCAATTTTAACATTATTTTAAAACCAAAGTATAAAATACTTCAAAAATAGGTAACAGTAAAGTTGCATAACTCAGGATATTACATTGAAGATGCACAACTGATGGTTTTTATATGCTAAATCTGTTGGGTTAACTATTGGGATGCCCAGATACCTGGAAAAATTATTTTAATACAAAGGGTAATAAAGGGAAAGATGGGAGTATCCTATGCACTGTGGTGACCTGGGGCAGGATCCAAGGGTTTGATGTTGGATTTAGATTGAATTTGTAGATGGCTGAGTTTTAGATTCTCAAACAACTGAGCACATCCAAAGCCTGGGGTGGGAGGCAGCATCACCAAGAGGCACAGAAAGGGTGATCAGAGCTGGTGGGCAGGAGATGCTGGACAATCCTCCAAGTGGGAGCTGCAGAACCTGCTGCAGGTTGGGTCAGAGTTACCTGAGCTGGCCTGGTTGGGCCAGATTTACCTCCACTGACCAAAGCAGCACGGACTTTTGTAGGTCCTGGCAGCTGAGATGAGAGCTGGGAGGAGACACACCTGGAGAGCAGGAAAGGCCTTTTGCAAACAGGGATTTTGGGCTAGCATGGGGCAAAGGGAGCTTTGCTGAGACCACTCTGCAGTTCAGGCAGGTGTCAGTGTGGCTCAGGAGGAACAATAACTGCTACTCATCCTTAGGAGAGCTGGAGTGTCACAGCCATTTTATAAGTTTCTTATATGGANTCAAGGAGTTTTCATTCAACACCCAATGCAAGACCCAGAGAAACAAACAGCTTTCCAGGCAGTCCAGATTCTTTTAAAACAACACTGGAGCAGAGCAGGACCCTGCTAAAACATCCCTAAAACCTCCTATCCCCACAGAGCACTCAGCATCCCAGGCTCTGAGGGAATGCCTTCTGCTGGCTGCTCCTGAGGGACAGACTGCTCAGCCTGTGCTTGCCACCCTCCCCATCCATCTCCTGAGAGGGACAGAAATGCTTGGTGGCCACGGCACAGCTGTGCAGGGGCTGTGCCCACCTGATTCCTGCCCAGGGATCTGCTCAGGAAGCGTGTCCCAGCAGGATGCCTCTGCAGTTATTCTTTAGTGACAGCCAGACACAGATGTAGATGCAGGCTGGGGGCCCAAGCTGTTCCCTTTATGAGATCATTTTCTTACACAAACACTTTTTTCCTCTTGGCCAACCCCATTCCCAGGCCATAATAAAGCAATTTTATGTGTTCATTCCTCTGTAAGGTGTATCCTGAACTTGGATACAGACTTCCTTCTGGATGACCTCCTCTCCTTCTCTCCTCCCATCATTTGCTGGCCAGGTCAGGATGACCCTGTGCATGTTCAGAGCCATTCAAACTGGGTTTTTAGAATCATTGAATCATTTAGGTTGAAAAGACCTTAAGCCCATCTGTCCAACAGTTCTCCCAGCAGTGCCAAGTCTACCATTAACCCATGTCCCCAAGTGCCACAGCCACACATCTCAAACACCTCCAGGGATGGTGACTCAAGCACTGCCCTCAGCAGCATTCCAGGGTTTGATTGCTCTTTCAGGGGAGAAATGTTCCCTAAAATCCAATATAAATCTTCCCTGGTGCACCCCAAGGCCGTTCCCTCTCCTCCTGTCCCTGTTCCCTGGGAGCAGAGCCCGACCCCCCCGGTTGTCCCCTCCTGGCAGGAGCTGTGCAGAGCCACAAGGTACCCCCTGAGCCTCCTTTTCTCCAGGCTGAGCCCCTTTCCCAGCTCCCTGCCTTTCCCAGCTCCCTTCCTTTCCCAGCTCCCTTTCCAATCCAGCTCCAATGAAGATGCTGCTCTCCATGCAGTCACAACATCTTCTGCACAAGAGGTAGTGGAAGATATTCTTTGCCAAAACATGAAAAAACAAAAGCCCCCTTCATTGCGCTCCCCCCAGTTTTTGCCTCAGAAATTATTGTTATTCTACAATCTTACTTTAATGAAGTAAAGGCAAAATGTGCTTCCTACTGGCACAAGCTGAAGGAGTTTATAAGAGACAGAGATTTTGAGAGATAGAGACCATAAAAATGGTTTACTGACATATGTCAGGCTGCACATTTCTGGCAGAAAGCAAGTCTCACTCGACCTTGGAGGAAAGAGTTTCCAACAATTTAACACCAAACACGCCCATGTGTGTGTTTCCACCAGCTTTACCTGTCTGTGAGCTCTCTGCCATCCTTCTCCCATGTAAGTGTTGAAAAAATGAGGCTGTGGCTTCACATTCAGTTGCAGAACTAAGTTTAAGATAAAATTTTTGAAGCAGGTGCATCTTTTCATTATGGAAGTTCAGATCCTAAAGGATCCCAATATATCCCCACAGCCTCTATGAACTTTGACAAAAAAGAAAAGATAATGATTGCATTAATAAAAGGCACTGAAGCTCTGGTCAGGATTTCAAGTTGTCCCATTCTGATATATGTATTAACTTACCTTTGAAAATAAAATACCTGGCTGATGCAATTCTCAATGCATTTCCCATTAAAAAAAAAAAAATTAAAAAAAAAAACCAAACTAACTAACAAAAAGGCAAAAAACCCCAGCAGTTCAGCTATTTGAAAACTGGCTGCATACATGTTGAGGTATGTCTACAGTACATCAGGCTTAACCCAAAAATGCCCTCAAATATTCCTCTGCACTCCATTACAAAAGCCTGAAAACAGAGTTTATTACAGCTTTACTAAAGATAGCACCATAATTTTGATCTCTCAGGGATGATTGGAAAAACACATCCCTGCAGGTTATCCCTAACTCTTATTAATCAATACCTGATCTTGCCCTCGATCACACACAAGTATTGCTATTTTCAAACCTCTCAGAGCAGAGCTAAGATGCAGCATCTGCCAGGTGAGAGCCAGTCCTGCCAGCCAAGCTCTCAGCCTCACCACAGGCTTTTTCTACAGTTCCTCTAGTGCAAAAGATCTATAAATACCACCAATAAAACCTCTTTCATGTCTTCCCAGTGTAAGTCTTCAGGATTTCACTGCTGGAGTAATGCCCTGCCTCCTCCAGAAGGTTATTTTTATGGGGGGGAAAAACCTAAATAAATAAATATATATATATACACCCCACGACTCAAAGAAATTGAGTCATGGGGTCCATAGGATAATAAATTCTGAATTAAAATCCTACTAATAACTAAGGAATTTATATTCCAGGAAAATATTCCTGATGGAAAGAGCCCACATATATGTGCATACAAATCTTATATTTAAATATCAATGTTTTAATGCCAACTCAGTTATGGGGGCGGGGGAGGGGGTTGGTTTTAAATGTCTGTAATCAGATGCTGGAGCAATTAGCAGTGTGTTGTGAAAATGACTTTCTCTAATCCTCTCTTTCCCCTGACGAAAGAAGGACAAATGTGGTTAGCAGAGAACACACACACCTGCATAGGAACATTTTCTAATTATTCCTGTGGCTATAAATGATCCCTGGCATCTCGTAACATGATGAAAACTGAAGATGAACAGTACATGCCACTGGGAAAAGAGTGCAAACCCTTCCCATTTCCCTTGAAATGAAACTTTTGGCCTTGCTGTGGCAAAGAAATAAAACTGAACTCGCGGTTTTATGAAGGTTTAAGATCTCCTCTTGTGTTGGCCACATACTTCCAGCACCTCTCTTGTGCCAACAACGATAATCAGGTTGTTTAAAAATTGTTTAAAAATTAATTTTCTATTTTTTTTTTTAATTTAATCTACCTCAGCTTTCGACTTATTATGCAGCTGTCCAGAAGGTCACTCAAAAGTTGGATTGCTGGCTTACGTGGGAGAAACATGGATGTAGAAGAGGGGTGAAGGGAGGACATACTCAGTGCTAACTTGGACTTTTCAATCGAATTGCAAACCAGAAATTGCTGATTTACCCTCACCTGAGGTAACAGAGATGCCCACATTACACCAGGACCCCTGCCATCTTTCATGGTGTGTTTGCACCCATTCACTGCAGTGCAAAACCACACAATGCCATAAAACAAATTGCTTCTGTCTGAAAATGGGAGAGACAGACTTGTTAGAGAGGATGGAAATTCTGCCTTTCACTCAGAAACAAGCTTTACAGCTGAGCCATAAACACCCCAAAATCTTGCTTTCTAATAGAACTGTGATACAAGTTAATACATTTCATTTCTAGGAGGTACATGGAGAAGTAGAAAGTCCCCATGGCAAACCTAGAGCTGGAAGATGCAATGGTTATTTTTTGATAGAGTTTACCCACACAGGAATCAAGCTCAATCTAGTGCCAGCTGAGAATTAACTCAGTCACAGTGTTTGTTACAGCAGCACACAAAATAAATTATATCATATCTGCATTGCCATAAAATTATGGTATATAGTTTTGAGGTGCCAATGCTAAATAAATATTTATTATTTCTTAGTACAGTGATTTTGAATAGTAGTTATTCCACAATTTGCTTTGCCCAATAATCAGATTAATTTGCTGATGGAAACATTATACTTTTTTCCTGTTATTTCTGTTTTAATGAAAGAATATCTTTATTGTCCTATTCTATTTCAAATAATTATGTTATACTGAGATAGCTTTAACAATTCACAAGCCATTCAGAAAAAAAGCCCAAAATGAATGCAGTTATTAAAGTGACATTAAGTGCTTTAATAATAATTTTTGGTCAGGGCAGATGTGTTATAAATAAATTCAAATGCTCTTTTAACCTTAAATTAAAAACCAGAAAAATCGCAGTCAGCAAGAAAATTGGATATCTTACCAAACTTTGCTTTGCAACTCCTGAATTCCCTGAGAGGATTTTACTGGAAGTGATACTTAACCTTTAGGTGTCGTGATCCTGGAATGGCCAGGTGAACACTTCTACAGCCAGGCCAATTATCTTCAATTAAGCAATAAATGTGCAAGGCTTGTTCAGTGCCAGTAGAAATTCCCCAGATTTATACCACACCTTCAGAAATACACCAAGAGTTAAAAAACAAAATCACCTTCCAGTAAGATCTTAATGAAACACACCTTTATGTAACTTCACCATTTAATACTTTTAATTTAGATTTTTTTTTTTAATTTTACAGCAGCCTTAAAGAATAAAACTGCTTGGCTGTCCTAACTTAAAATAGAAATCATATTGTTCTAGTGCCTTACAGGAGTGTCTTAACTACCCACCACGAATACATCTCCCAGACAATGACCATATAAAAGATTAACATGTTGAGTGTGTTCATTGTAAAACACCAAATTTATTGGAGCAGTTCTTTTTTTTTTTTTTTGGAATTTACTCTAAAAGATTGCAATCACCTGCCCTGCAGGAACAACAATAATATATCTGCTTATTCACGTGGTGCTTTGGGGGTTGTTATGGAAGAGGAAGAAGAAATAGATCTGCCAGAGACACATGCTGAGAGCTTTTTTTTCAGATGCAGCAAAAATGTTATTTAATTTTTCTCAGAAGTAACATATTCTGCTGAGGTGATTTTAGTGATCAAAAGGCATTAATTGCAAAGGTATAAAATAGGGGCTATATGGGCTACCCTGGTGTCACAGGACACGAAAGAAAACATCCAACAGGTGGGGGGAAAGTGAGGTACAGTGCTCTCACTGATTTTAACTGGGTGTTTATGGGCCACTTATATCACACTTTGCTTTATAATACAATTTAAGAGTGCACAGAACTTTTACTTTTCAGATTCCCAGAAATGCTGCTGTGCTTTCCCTGACCCAAAAAAAAAAAAAAAACCCAGAGAAATTTTAGTGTGTAGCGAGAGAAAGCAATACAGGAAAAATAAACCACAAATGATTTGACAAAATGCTGCATGGCATTTACTACCATCTGATGTGCCTTTTAAACACACTTATTCTCTCATTCCTCCAACATGTGTTTCCAAAAATGAGTCTTGCAAAGAGCAGTGAAATCAAAGATCACACTAACTGTCTTTTCCTTACAAACTGGGGACATAAATTGCTTTTTATTCACTTTTTGTCCATTGACACTTTTATTTGCAAAATTGCAGGACCAGGTCAGTCCTTTATAAAATATTACCACTAAACTACAGGTCCATAAAATTCAGGCAAAACCAGGATGCAGAGGATAACCCACAGCTCCAGCTCATCTCTGGGATTCACACAGCCACAGTCAGAGCAAATAACTCAGATTTCTGTACTCCCAGGGCCAGTGCAATGGGCTGAGTCTGAGAACCAAGGTCTGCCAAACTTGCAGGAGGCAAGGTTAAAAAATCCAAAATATTTAATGCTACTTCTGCATATGGGTCTTCTGTTGGTACAAGAAATGTTTTCTGTGTTTTAAGTTGCTCTCTGTGTGTGAAATTAAGTGCACTTTGACTGGCACTGAGAAATCAGGGTTTAATCACACTCAAAACAGGCAGAAAACATTCCCAAGCTCAGGCCAGCTGGGCAAGGGATAACACAGATTGCTGGATGGAGCCCCCAGCCACGTTTCCCTGCCCTCCATCCTACTGACACGAGGGAAATCAGTGGCTTAGCATTAACCAAAAAACAGAGAACAACTGCACCAGCTGCCAGGCAGCCTCAGAGGAAATACCCCATTGTTCACTGCAGCGAGAAATTCTTTATTTTACCCTTAAATGTTTTCAAGCATTTTAGGATTCATTCCTTACAATTTGTTAAATAAAGCTGCAAGGTTTTAAATATTTCCTGCTCCATGTTTAAAAACCCTCTGACTGTATTTTGCTGCAAGTTTCCAAATGTGGTGTATCCATAGAGGTCTGTTGTGACCCTCCCTCAGAATGAGGCTTTAACACAACCTTAAAAGAACCTGTTTGTGAGTTGGAGTCTCCACTTCCCCCTGGTTTGCATGGTGAGCTTTAGAGACTCACTTTCTCCTCAGAGGAAACTTTCTGTGGAGTTTCAAAAGCAGCTGCTGAACAGCTCTAATAACCACGCTCCTCTCAGAGTCTCTGAATCCTCCCAGCAAATGGCTTTGCCTGGTGCTCGGTAGAGATAAAAAGGGTTTCACTAAAAATCTCAGCCTCCTCCTCCCTGTTACCTTCCCTGGCTGGGAATTTAAAAATCCAGTCATTGCTGAGGCAAGTCTGTGATGGAAACATGGGCCTTCACTTCTGAATGAAGGGAATGGAGGTGCTTCCTTTAGCATAATTTAAAATCAATCACAAGAGTTACAAAGGAATCCATTTCTCAGATTTGGTCTTCTTTGGCTCTATCCGAAAGAATTTCCCAGATTTTTTTTCTTTGACTTTATAATGAGATTAAAGAAACACAATAAACATGCATTTAAATCAGAGCCTTCTGTGTCATCTAAGTGATTCAATTCAGGACAGAGAGAAGGAGCTGTGCTATTATGGGGCCTTTATTTCATACGTGATTTTTCCTTATGGTGAGTTATTTTATAATGCAGTTTTTATTGCTGTGGCACTGGTAATTACAATAAAATTTCTTATTAACTAAAGAAAATATCAGAAATATGTACCTTTAAAATTTTTATTAAACCCCAATCATAATGTTAGCGAGTCCATTGGGAATTAGGCAGAGGCTTGCAACAGCACCTTTTTCTCTGAAAAAATTACAATTTCTGTACAGTTCATGTTAGGTAGAGCATGTTATCTTCATACCAGCCAGCACATAGAACACAGCCTGCAGCTGAATCTCATCTAAAAGTCACAGTGAGAGCGCTGCTCCATCAGAGAGTCAGGAGGATTTAAAGAGCTGTGGGGTGAAGTCCCACACGCTCCTGCTCCCTTTCTTGAACCAGCAGTAACACTGTTCCCTTTCCAAGATGAGCTGTTGTGAGGAATTATGCAACAACTCCAATATTATCCCTGTATCCATCTAAGCTTATCCATCTAAACCTCAAGCTGTGCCAAGGAAAGTTTAGGCTGGATTTTAGGAACAATTTCTTCACCAAAAAAGTTGCCAATCCCTGGCCCAGCTGCCCAGGGCAGGGCTGGAGTCCCCATCCCTGGAGGGATCTAAAAACTGTGTGGATGTGGCACTTGGGGCCATGGGGCAGTGGTGGCCTTGGCAGTGCTGGGGGATGGTTGGACTTGATGATCTTAAAGGTCTTTTCCAACCTAAAAGAGTCTGTGATTCTCTGGATCTCCCTCAAGCAGTGAGAAGAGCAGCTGGCTCACAGCAGCTTCAGGGAGTACAACTCTTCAAGAAAACATGTTAAAAACGATAAAAGCCGTGGCAACTTCACCTGATTTGGTTTTGTTCCCAGAGCAGAAGCTGAGCACACACAGAGGAGCTGCAGCTCTCAGCATCACGTTGCTGCCTTCTTCCAAAGACTGAGCAGGTCCTGGACAGGAGGAACACAAAAGCAGAGAGCTGAAAAATCAACATAAGAGAGCTTCTAAAGAAGCCTTATCACCACCACCTGAGATGTCAGAATTGAGAAAAAGTCTCAAATTTGAAACTTAAACACTCTGGCCACTGCTGCTGCCCCACAGCAACACCTAAGTGAGCTATTATAGAACAGATATGCAAAGGACAAAAATAAAATTACAGGCAATTACACACTTAGCATTTCTTAATTCTGAAGTGTTTACCTTCCCAATTAAAATACTGCTTAGCCAATAAGGTTATTTTGTATCCAACATATGCTTTATGAATATATATGGAGCTGTGGTACTAAAATCAATATAAACATTTCAAAAATACTTTAATTTGTTTCTGTTATTAAATTAAGCCAGTGGATCTTTTAATCTCTATGTATATAGCTATTCATCTCACTTTTATGAGAGTTATTTTTTATTTCTTTGTCCTTCTTTGATCAGGCTCATGACTGATTCCAAATCAGGAAGACCCTCCTTGAAAAGTGTCTGTACTGACTCTGTGTTTGAAAATATTAACATTATTCAGGATTTGACTTTTTTGCATATACCCAAGGCAGTGAATATAGGATTATTTTCAGCAATCCCAGAACAAATTTTTATTTGTGTGAATATCAATTTCTTTCTCAGAATGAGATTTCTTATAGAATGCCTTCCAGTTTAACATTTTTAATAGGAATTTGCCATTGATAAGATTTATAAATTTCAAGGACATTTCAAACTTGTCAGCAGGGAGTCACCACTACCATGTCACTCAAACTTTATGACAACACAGCCCCTATATTACTGACAGATGTCTGAAGAGCAAGTCACCTGTTACATCCAGTGGTCTGTAGCTGACACTTTTCTGATTTTATATTCTAGAACTTCACTGTACAATAATTTAAAATGATTTCTCTCCTCAATGGCTTTGAAACAGATAAAGCCCTTTGTTACACAAGCCAGACAATTTTTACACCGTGGCAGCACATCCCACATTTTTCTCTTCTGCAAGGGTTTTACTCACAGCAGGAACAAAACACCTATTTAATATCATCCAGGGTAAAACTCACACATTTTTTTGTGTTCAATTTACCAAGAAATGCAGTGAGGTCCTAAACATTTAAAGTGAATTACCCCACGTGTCTCTGTGTCTTGCTGAACGGTTTGCCAGTTCAAAGGGATGTCAGGAAGAAGCAACATTAAAGGAACAGCCGTGTGCATTGATTTTCTGAAAGATTAGGTATTGCAAAATTGGGAGGAGAAGCAACTCGGCTTCAGAAATTTGCTTGACATAAGGGAATGAGCAGTGGAGATTCATTAATCAGAGTCTATAAGGACTTTATTAATAACCTTGCCTGATAAGTTTTAAAGGAAAACAATGATATTTCAAAGCACTTAGAACATTTAGGGTACCTGCAGGAATTGCCTTTGTTAGAAACTGTCTTCAGGCTAAAGCTCCACTGATAAGGTGAAAATTGCTGATATCAGTTTGAGCAAAATATGAGTAATTTGGGCAAGAATGCAGAGTTAATGAAAGTACCTGAGAGTAGTCCTTTGGAGCTTTCCTGGTGACACAGCTCTCCTTTTCTAGTGGCAGCATCTCAGAAAACAACAAAAGGAAAAGAGCTGAAGTTCATCTTGTTTGCTTCTTTCAATGACTTGATGTAAACAACAGCTTGGGTTTTAGTTCATGGGTGCAAAACAATTATTTAGATTTTTTTCATGGTGAACCCATAAACATTTGTAGTTAGTCAATTAAATGCTGGCAGTCAAGCCTCCCTCTCTCATCTGAACTAATCTGGAGAGTGAACCAGTGTTTTGGGAAGAATATCAGATTTTGGGGTTAAAGATTGGTTCTAGTCTAATTCTTAAATGTAACAAAATGTTACTTGGAAACCATAAGCAAAAAAGGTAAGATATAAAATTATTCAGGGAGAAATTATTCCAGAAACAAATATATAACGCTGACAATTAGGTTATTGGATAATTCAATTAACCAAACTTTCTGTAGTGGAAGGCTTATCCTGAACTTTGGTGCATATTATATAAGATTATTTTTGTATTAAATAAATATCTAAATTAACACAAACTTTTATGACTATTTAACCAAATAGAAAATTATTGTTTTTCAGTTTAAATAATGCCTATTTTTCAGCTGCATTGTCCTATTCCTTCTAAACTTTGCTTTAAATGCTCCTCTTTCTGTGCGAGATTATTCTCCACAGAATTTGGTGAGGACCTCCACAAAGCATTTTGCTTAAAAATGAACCAATATCCTCTACTTTGGTGCTTTAGTCCTGCTGAATTTGTGAAGATGTCATGAAAATACGACTTTTTTTTTTCCTTTTTTTTTAAAGACCTTGGTGTAGAACCACTAAATTGTCTTTACTGTACTCCTCCTCAGCAGCACTCAGTGAGAGCAATCAGGCCATATTTTCCACTCATGCTTATGCAAATCACAAATAAATCATTTGCAGCCAGCAGAAGTGACCCAGCCAGAACAGGTTCCCAGCTGTTGAGCATGGGCTTAGTCAGGAAAGATTTGTTGGATTCTGTGGTTCACGCTAAAACGAGTAAAGAGCAGATTCATCTCTGCTCCTGGTTTACAGGACACGTGTGAGAGTCGGTCCGAGAATCCCTCATTTTTGCCTCACAATTGTCTCCGAGGACTGAGGGCTGGAACCGCTCAGAGACCCTGAGGACTGAGGGCCGAGACCACTCAGAGACCCTGAGGCCTGGCTGAGGCAGGAGGATGCCAAGGAATGTGCACAGATCGCAAAAATGCCTCCCTGCTGAGGGCTGGTACTGCCTGTGCTGATGAGGACTGTTTACCTAGTGCCTGTCTCTTAGGGCAACTATCTCTACATCAAATGGTCATCAATCTCCTCTGTTTTTGGCCCTGTGCCTCTGGCTTTGTAAAAGACTATAAAAATGCACCCCAAACTCACCCTCCTTTGAGATCTCCCCAACGGACAGAAGACCCTGCACCTGCGTCGTGGGATGGCTGGGCAGACTTCGTCGTTGGTAGCTATATCCCCCCTGACTTCTTCCTTTTCTTTCTATACTTTACTTTCCTTTTCTCTTTCCTCTCTATCGCATACTAGTGCTGATGAGCACTCAATAAAGTGCATTTTTGTTGTGTTGAGTCCCTGGTGTTGTTTACCTTTAGTACTCTCAGATCAAATAGAAGAACCACATCATGAATCCCACCTTGGATCGTGACAACACGCCTGCAGTTTGGGGTTTTGTGACAGGCTTTAGCACTTTGCCCTTCCCTGGATGTATGCAGTGAGCTAATTTCGGTGGGCAGGAGCAGTGCTCCTATCCGGGCTCTGACTCAGACCTCGATCCTCCCGGAGCATCCTTCTCTTCATCCTTACCGCAGAAAACAGCGGCAATTCCCTGACAAACCGCGGAGCCAGGGCAGAAACAATGCATCCCCATTTTACCATTCTTTCGGACTCGTTTCCTCGGGATTTAAGCCGAAATTCCCAACCCTGAGCGTTGCCAAGTACCTGGTCCTTCCTTCCACTGCAGTTCTCCCACCATCTGCCTCAGAGCTGCCTTTTCCAGCTTGTCCCAGGAGTTGGAAGGGTTCAGAGAAGAGGTGGAAGCATCAAAAACCACTTTACATTTCTCGCTGCCTTATTTATCCTGTATATTTATATTGGTTATTCTGAGTATAACATTTTATACTTTGAGAAGAGACAAGCAAGGCTGGGCTAGGCAGGGGCAAAGTTTGTAAATTGTCCCCACACAATGACAGATGGATCTTGTACATCCAACCTCGTACAGCTTGAGTGCATGCAAACAGCAAAATCAAATTTCATTTCTCCTCCATCAAGTAAGACAGAGCATGCTGTTTTCTTTGAGTAATCAGTGTTATCTACTCAGGCACTGATATTTCTGATCTCCTAAACTCTGTTAGCTTGGAAGATCTTTCTCTGTGATTAGAGAGTGGGGATAATGTGGTCAAAAGAAAAGAATGGTTGTATCAGTGCACGTACACAACTGCCTCTGTCTAAGCATTGATAGTGGGAAAGCAGATCTCTCCTGGCAGGCATCCTGAAATCTGGGGTGAAGGCTGTGTTAATAAAGCAACATTGAATTAGAGAGAACAGACCCTGCTTTCCCAGCTCTAAATTTACCAAAATCTATCTAAAATGTCTCAGTACAAAAACACATGCAACATCAAATCCCACTTGTGAAAGAAAAGATTCTCCCCAGAACCTGCTGAATCTCTGATTAATAAAGTTATAGATTTAATTAAACTAAAGCATGATTCTTTTTCTTTAGTATCTGACTTTCTGGGGAATAAAACACAATAGTTTGGGTCTTTCAAAAAACATCTTTTCCTAGGCTTGTATTTCCATTCAATAAAGCAGATGCATTAGGGGACCAAGGCCTTATTCAATCTAAGCATTTAAATTACTTAACGGAATGTAAAGCAGAGGCAAAACTTTAAACTGATGGCTATCGAGAGCCCTGAGCTTCCCTGGGCTTAATGGGCTCTTTGTGGCAACATTCACCAGCCACAGGGCTCCAGGGCTGCTCACCTGAGGGGCTGAGGCGAGGTCAGAGCCCAGCCCCAGGGTCCCACGCACCCTTAGGGCTCAGCTCCTCTGTGTTTTCATCCCCTGCCCGCTGGAATTACGCTCAGAGAGCCCAGGCTGCCTCTCTGTGCTGACTTTTGGAGCCCACAGATCACTTCAAGGCCTATGGGATCTTTCCACCACCAATTGTGCAGTCAGGGCTTGGCTCTTGCTTCCACCATCATCAGCCTTTCACTTTTAGCCTGGCTTAGCTTAAAACCCACTTAATTTAATTAGGGCTTGGTGTCTGCCTTTATAAACAGGTATCTGTGTGTTTTTTGTTATTAAAGAGTTTTATTTTCCAGTTAAAAGAAAAAAAAAACATTCTGAATGATTCTTTATATGACTAATTCAATTTTTAAGCAGACTTAGCAGCAGCAAGAACAGTGAGAGTTCAGCCTTTCTTGACTCCTGGAATCAGGAATCGTTCAAGCAAGTAAACTCAAAACAGCTGTGGTAATTGGCTGAAATTGCCACTTTTAATGACACAAATTATACCAGAGTGATGTTTAATGAAAGCTACAATTCCCAGCTTCTATATGCAAAATTTAAAACATTCTCCTAAATTGCGTTGACCTCTTTTGTTTAATACCCTGCTAATCATTGAAAATTGGAAACAAATGCTTCAATTAAGAGACAATTAATTGACAATTAATTCAACAATAAGCAGATGGCCACAAAGAGCATCCTGCTATTAAATGAATCAAATGTGAGAGGGAGCATTTGACCTTTCCTAAGTAAAGCTCCCCTCCTCAAAAAAAACGCTTTTCCCAAAAAATAGAAAATGTGTAGATTTTTTTGTCTCATACTCTGCAGAGCTATAACTTTGAAAAATGAAAATAAAAAGCTTATTTACATCAGTATTTTGGTCTAGGGGATAGCAATTGTGAATTAGGAGGGAAATAAGGAGCAATAGCATGCACAAGTGCAAGAGGATTTACAATAGCTCTTGCACCCCAAGGCCTAATAGAAGAAAATAAAGCCACCATTATCATCAAAACTGCAGATGATCTCATAAAGGGCTTGCCTACACGGGGAGGTCAGCACAGAACAAGCTCTGTTATGAATTTTAAGTGCAGTTGCAGCTTTTCCTGGCTCCCGGTGCAGGAGGGGCGGCTGCTCTCCCACGGCTCCCGTGGGGCTGGGGCAGGAGCGCCTCACCCAAACCTGAGAGAGGCACCCCGGGCACAAAGCACAGCTCAGGCAGGGCCTTCTGCAGGTTTGGGGTGGGAAGGGGCTGGAGAAGCTGCTCTGCAGCTGGGGTGGGGCAGTTCAGCACCCCAGCAGGGAAAAGGCTCTTTCCATTCACCTCTCTGCTCCTTCCCCCGCAGCAGCCCCGTGCCCACCAGCCGGACGGGTTCTTGTTCTGACTGTGCCTCAGCACAGCCACAAAACCACAGAACACTTCGGGCTGGACAGGATCTTAAAGCCCATCCCATCCCATCCCACCCCTGCCATGACAGGGACACCTTCCAACATCCCAGAGTGCTCCAAGCCCTGTCCAGCCTGGCCTTGAGCACTTCCAGGGATCCAGGGGCAGCCACAGCTACTCTGGGCACCCTGTGCCAGGGCCTGCCCATCCTCCCAGCCAGGAATTCCTTCCCAATATCCCAGCCATCCCTACCCTCTCTCAGTGTGAATCCATTCCCCCTTGTCCTGTCCCTCCAGGCTCCTGTCCAAAGTCCCTCTCCATCTCTCTTGGAAGGCACTGGAAGGTGCTCTAAGATCCTCCTGGAGCCTTCTCCAGGCTGAGGAACCCCAGCTCTTATCCCTTTGGAGTGCTGTATGAGGAGAAGGCTTGAATTCCATACCAAAAGTCCCCTGGCAAATCAAGGTTTCACTCTACATACCTCAAAAACTCAAAGCCAAATTCTCAGTGGCACTGGAGATATTTTCAGATAACTTCAGAAAATGGTCCTTTTTCAGCTCCTTGCTTCTTTGAGAAAATGTGTAACATTCTAATTTGGCTCAGAGAACCATTGTATGTGTAAATAAAAATTTGTGCTAAAGTTGTAATGCAGTGCATAAAACAGAAAAGCCACTCATCCCATGCAGAAAGAATTGTGTCTATGGATCACTAAGAAATTAATTTTGTTAGCAAAAAATTAATTTTCTCTCAAATAAATTACAAAAATAAATTGATGAAGGAAAAAAAAAAAAAAGAAAATATAGATTTGACCATGGAAAAAGTTCCTTTAAAAGTTCCTTTAAAAAAACTTGAACTACACATAAACCAAACTTTCTGCTCTCCAAATTTTTATTTAACCTATAGTTAAAAAAATAACATGGTTAATGATTGAAACTCATAAATAAATAATTCCTGCCATCCCTCACATGGTGCTGCAGGCGCTCTGTGTTTCATTTGATTCTGCATTTATGCAGTCTGACTGCGATTTCATTGGTAATTTATACTGCACAAACCTTGACACCTGGGTGGCAGGAGCAGTAAGCTGAGCTTTCTGGGGCTTTGGCACAGGTAAAGCAGGCAGGTTAATCACTGCTCACACCTGGAGCTGCCTGGGTTCTGTTAATATTCATCAGGAGCTCCTGCCCTTTATTTCTGAGGGTGTCTCTTAATCCCACCATGAGAACAACCTAATCCAAAAGCAGGAGCAGAAAGACCATTAAGCAAATTCATGAATACTTGCTTCATAATACTCATCTTTCCTATGTCAACATAATAGAGATGGTTTTTTCCTTTAATATTAATAACACATTTGTACTTGAAAAAGGTTGGTTTGGGTTTTTTTTAAGAATTCCAGAAGTTAAACAATCAAATAAAAGTCACTGTGGAAAATCAGTTGTATTCTGTGAGTTGTGCTTGGTGTGCCCTGGAAAGAACTTCCTGAACTGGTGAGATTCTGGGTAAAAATTTGCATTCCTTAGAGAAGAAATGTAGTGGTAGAAATAATTAAACTGGCTTTCTCCAGGTAATTCATAGGAAGTGGAAGATGCCAATGGAACTGGAAATATACTCTACTGTTGTTTCAGGAAACAAGCCAGAAGGAGGAGAGGAAAAACAATAATTTCAATGCTAATAAAGCCTTAAATATTTTGTTATCTGAGAAGGAAACAGAGAGAAATGTAATGATACAGAGAGGAGGCTCCACCAGGAGTGGCAGAGCTCAGAACTGGGAGCCAGAAACAATCAGAGTTTAGGAGCACCAATGTTCTTTTAGTCAGGATAAACTTCCCAGCCAGACCTCTCAAATCTTTAATGATTTTAGCCCCACATGTCTTTGAGTCCTCTTCAGTTTGCTCCTGCTTAGTACACGGGACTGTGAGATCATAACGGACATGAGACTGTGAAATAATGATGAAATATTGTAAATAAATGTACGATGTTCAGAGCCATAAAGGAATCTTCTCTTCTTTTTTTTTTTTTTTTTTTTATACAGACTTTTTATACTCCAACAGTGAATTTTTTTTACCTAAGTCCCTGTGTCAGTTGTTTTCATGTTCAAGAAGAGAGGTCTTGTTACTGATTGCTGGGTTATCTTGCCTTCTGCAAGGATTTAGTTAAACTTCCTGAGCTAGTGAACTCTAAAAACAACTTTAAAATTATGGCACTGGTTGAAGTTTTCTCTTTAATTAAACTTTAAAGAATCCCCCAGCAGTTTTGTGGCTGTGTCCTCCCTGGGAATATCTCAGTCCATTCCCAGTTGTCATGCTCAGAGTGCTGGGTTTGCACACTCATCAGATGCCAGAGAGATGGCAAAAGAAACATCAAAAACCCAAAACAAAACAAACAAACAAACAAACAAAAAAACCCCACAAACCAAAAAAAAACCAAAAAAAAAACAAACAAAAAAGGAAGAAGATACTGAATATAGTGTAGAAAAATTCATACATAAATATGTGTCAAGGTTTTCTTCACACATCATTGGTATTTTAAAATATTTTAGATTGTCTTCTGCTATCAAAAATGCAAACATTTTCAAATGAGTAATGTTATTATTAATAACTTTGCACCTGTTTTAAGCTTGAAATGAAAAGCAGCTATTTTAACTTTTTTTTCATTTTCATCTTTCTATTTCATAATACCTTTTTAAGCTTTATACTGTAACAAAGGATGTTAATAAATGAAAAGCAAAGAAAAAGAACAAAACAAACCGAAAAACATCCAAGCAAATGTATTAAAAGCATGAAAGTAAAATGTTTAGGTCAGTATAAAGTAAATGGTCTTGGGACATTTGTTATTTTTAATTTGCATGCCAAAAAGAGATGAAAAAAAAGTATAATTCATCTAGAAAGAACAACTTCCACTGACAGTCAAGTTGTTTAATGTGAATTTTAGTAAACATTGTTTTTCCAAAATAAATCATCTCATTTTCTTAAGATCATGAAAAGAACTTTTGTTCTGAGTGCTATAATTTTGTCTACTATTGCTAAGATTAGACGTCCTTTGATTTTCTGAAAATTATTAGCAAATTGTTTAATTCCTGTATTACACAAGATAATTAGAAAAAAATGGGGGGTTATTAGTTCCACACTGGAACTTCTAAATGTCTGGAAAAGCAGCTGTCATAACCATTAATACGGCTTTTATTTGTAAATATTCATTGTTAAATTAGTATTGGAATAATCTGGGGATGTTCCAAATGATCAGAAGATACCTGAAAAAAACCCTTGTCAATGTTTTAACAGAGTGCACAAGAACATCTGTGTAATTCTATTCCTTTGCCTTTTATTCCAGGCTCAATCTTATTCTCTAAAGACACCAAAATTGGGGGTTGGACTAATACAATCCCCACCCTATGTAGCAATGATAATGTGAATAAATTGATGAGGGCTCAACACTGCCCTAAGGTCCAGCAGCCACGTTTAGATATCCACGCTGACAAATTCAAATGTGGTTGATTTCATTTGTCAATGAAGGTATTTGAAATAATAAAATGCATGAATAAGAGTGTCTTTACTGTTTAATCATTAAGAAATCCAGAGGCAACTTGTTTCCCTACAGTTGTGGGAATTCCTATAAAGCCAGGATGTTCCAAGAGACAGATGTGGGACCAGAGACCTAAATAAATTCATGTTCAGTGAGGGGTTGTGTTCAGTTTTGCAAATTAAAAAAAAAAAAAA